>CAUYPK010038481.1:0-36889 GCA_963574355.1 Loris lydekkerianus
GTGTTTATCTTTTATAAATCAAATGTTTTTTTTTTGCTTTTTTTTTTTTTTTTTTTTTTTTTTTTTTTTTTTTTTTATCCAAGCAGACAGCCTGTGCCTCTTCAGAGGTGAATTCAGTCCATTGACATTTATTGAGAGAAGTGGTAAGCATGGTGGACTTCTCTATTCATCTTATTTTGTGAAATTCCATTGTATTGTTTTATCCTTTGCACCACTGTGAAAGCTAAGTTTTGACCTTTAGCTTCTGGGTGTTTACATTGCTAGTGGTCCATTGTGATGGTCAATGTTGAGAACAAGTCTAATTATTTCCTGTAGAGCATCTTACTGTGGCAAATTTCCTGAGTGTTTGTATATCTTCAAAATATTTAATTTCCCCATCAATTAGTTTATCAGGATACAGAATTCTGGGATGAAAATTGTTTTGTTAAGAATGTTGAAGGTGGATGATCATACACTTTTGGCTTAGAAAGTTTCAGTTGAAAGGTCTGCTGTCATCCTAATGGCTCTTCCTCTGTAGGTCAGTTGGCACCTATTCCTGGCTATTTGCAGAATTTTTTCTTTCATCTTGACTTCGGACAGGTTTATTACAATTTGTCTTCGAGAAGCTCTGTTTGAGTTGAGATGACTTGGGGTTTAATATCCATCTGAAAGGAGTGTGTCAGGGTGTTTAGTAAAACTTGGGGAGGTTTCATTTATTATAGTCCCCAGTAGGGCTTCCATTCCTTTGGGACAACCTTTTTCTCCTTCAAGAATCCCTATTATTCATATGTTTGAACATTTTATGGAGTCTTGTAGTTCTCTAAGCCCCTGTTCTGCTTTCTCTCTATTCTTTTTGGTCTCTTTACCTTTCCTGGTTAACTTGAAAACCTTATCTGCTAGCTCTGAGGTTCTTTCTTCTTCATGATCTAACCTATTTTTGATACTCTCTACTGCATCTTTACATGCCCTGGTTGTCTCCTTCATTTCCTTAAGCTCTGCCATATCCTTTCTATATTCCACACGTATCTCTTCCAACTTGTCATTCTGTCTTTTCCATTTTCCAGTCCATTCCTTTTATTGTCTTTATAATCCATATTTTAAATTCTTCTTTTGTCAAATCCATTAATTCTTTATGGGTGGAGCCTTTTGCAGTAGCTGCCTCAAGGTCTCTTGGGGTAGTTGCTCTGTTTTGGTTTTTCATGTTCCCGAATTTTTGTGTTGGTTACTCCTCATGTGTTCTATTTTCTTGTTCACTCCCTTTTCCTCCTTTTTCCTTCTCATTTCTTCCTTTGCTTCAAATTAGCTTGTCTCAGAGTTTAGGTCTGGAAGTGGCCTCAGCCTGAGCAAAACTAAACTCTTCTTTGTGGCCCCCAAAATAAGAGTCCTTGCTCTTGATGACAATGTTTTGCAATATGTCTCCAGGATACCAGGTGGCATTGTGGGTTGTTTTTTTTTTTTAATGAGAGGGAGAAGACAGCCAGCAACCTCTATGGTTCATATTCCTAACTTAGTTGCCTTAAGTGATCACCTGATTGTTTCCTCAGCATTCAAACCCTGGCAGATTGGGATCTTAAAGCTGAATTCTTTAGGGACAGGTCTCACAGTGCCTCTGAATCCAGCTCCCATGGGTTGCAGCAATCCCTCAGCCTGTTCCAAGAGTGGATTTCTAATCCTTGCAGGTGGAATTAAGATAGCCAGGCTTTGAGACCCCGCTAAGACCTTCTCATGACCTTCCTACAATGGCAGCCCCCTGTCAGCAGAGACTTTCTCAGTAAGGTTACCTCACCAGCCACCAAACCAATGGCAAATCCACTCCAACCAGTATTTAAATCTGGTTGCTGTATACTATTTACATCTGCACAATCTTCCAAGCTTTCCATTCAATGCACAGCTTCTCCCCCACTCCCCAACAACTGAAAACTCTAGAAAGGCTTACTCCCATCCTGGACCACTAGCTGACCACTAGTGGGTCACAGTCACTTGCCTAATTCATCAGATTTCCACTACTCTGGATCATATGTTGTATCCAGCTTACCCCCCTTCCACCTGATTTACAACTGTGGGTAAGGTTCCCATGCCAGGTATGGCTAGGTTCTTTCTTTTTCCCTGGTCATTTTAGGAGAGTTCAGCTGAGCAATACTTCTGGTCTGCCATCTTGCCCTGCCCTTTCCACACTTCTTGAAAGAGTTATGTCCACACTTCTTGAAAGCGTTATGCCCACATTCTATATTAAATTTATTGCTATCATTTTTTCTTTGGCAGATTATATTTAGATTCTTTCTCTTCTACTTCATTAAAAACCTTACTTTTATGGTAATGGTTGACCTCCACATTGCTATATCCATTAGTATCCATTTTATACATAAAACTATAGGCTAAACTAAACTCTTGGTGTATTGCTGAAAAATATTAATACATGCTTAGTAAGTGATAGAATCAGAATTAGAATTCAGACAGGATAACTTATTAATCAACCTGTTGTGCTTTTAACAATTTCCTTCTTTTTACATCTATGACAACATTCTAGATTTTTTTCCTCCCATTCCTCTGACTTATTTTATTTCTCCATTCTATGCTATCTATTCAACTGCTATATTCCTTTATGACATCTATGTATTACAATTTTCAATCTTGGGCTCCTTTCTATTTTCACTTGGTATTATCATCCTATTTGATGTTATCATTTATGACTATAATCTCAGATGTCTATATTCTGGCTACATCTTTTTCCAACTCCAGTTTTCATGCATCAAATTTTGACTGTCCATTGGCAGCTCAACCATAATGTGCCCAGTCAGGAGTTGTGATATTCCTCCCAAAATATTTTCTTTCCTATCAACACCATGTTATAAAATGGTATTGACATTTCTTGCATACTTACGATAAAAAAAAAAGTAAAAAAAAAAAACATGTAAAGTTTTTTGTTGTTTAGTTGTTGTTGTTGTTTGAGACAGTCTCACTCTTGCTCAGGCTAGAGTGCTATGGCATCAGCAAAGTTCACAGCAACCTCAAGCTTCTGGGTTCAAGTGATACTCCTGCCTCAAACTCCTGAGTAGCTGGAACTACAAGCACCCATCACAACACCCACCTAATTTTCCTATTTTAATTGAGATGGGATCTTGTTCTTGCTCAGACTGAGCTCAAACTCCTGAGCTTAAGTGATCCTCTCACCTTGCCTCCCAAAGAGCTAGGATTATATGCTTGAGTCATCACATGTGGCCTATGTGAGTTTCTTGATCTCACTTTTCCTTACATCTAACACTTAGTAATATTACATGTACTCTCCACCACCAAAATTCATCACAAATCTATCTTCCACTCTGCATCTCCTCGATCATCACTCTGTCTCAGAAACCTGCCCTTTCTCACCCTGCATGAACTCATCACTTCATTCTTTGCCCACCAAATGCATAACATTCAGGGGTAAAATGTAATGAAAATTTCAGAAATGCAAATCAAATCATATCATTTCTTTCCTCAAAACACTATTATGGGTTTTAAACCATTGTATAACAAATCCAAATGCTAACACACTCTGAACTAACCTGGATAATTGTCTCTCTCTTATCTAGCCTTAGCTCATAAACTTCTCACACGTCATCACTAGAATGTGCCCCATAATGTTATTTCTCAAATAGATTGTTCTGTTTTCAAAGCTTTACACATACTATTTCTTTGGCTTAGAACACTTTACATACACTTATTTTCTCACATATATAAACCTTCTAATCATGGAAAACAAATGGCTGACTGGCAAGCCTAAGAGAGATTCCACAGAACTTCCTAAAGTTAGAAAGTAATAGCTACACTCAAGAAATACAGAAATTAACACTCATGGTAGAGGTATAAAGCAGAAATTTAGGAACAAAATAGCTGAAGAACTTGTAACAAACTATAATTTTGGTGTGCTCACTTCTAAATAATTCAAAAACTTGCATATAGCATATAGGATAACTAAACAATTATACTTTAATCCTAAGGCTCACAGGAAACATTAATTTAATGTACTATTTTAAAAATCTATGTTTCCTTTGGGTTTTAAAATACCCTCTGCAAGCGTATGTAAGATCAGAAGATACCTTGATTTTAATCATCTTTCCTTAAAAATGTCTCTAAATAATTCAAATTTAAAAAATGGAACACATATAAATTTAATTTTGCCCTAAAAAAAGTATCCCTGGGAAAACAGTACTTACCATAACAGGTGGGTGTATCAGACCAACCATGGTATTCACATACTATCGAGCCTGTGGTAGCTTTGTATTTGTTTTCATATCTTTCAATGCATTCATAATCCAAGACATCATTGAGCTTAAACCATGTTCTATTAATTTTGGCTCTGGCATTTGTAAATGCTGGCTCATCACAAGATTCTAGAACATAATAAAATCAAGAATGTCATTTATAACATAATTTATTAGACAGTCTGAGTGATTCCAATTCCAATAAAAGAAAGATTTATTGACTAGTATGTATTATACTAATAAATTAAGTACTGTATAAAAATAATTTAAGAATTCCACTTACAAATTATTGTCTTGCAACAAGTACTTAAAATAAGAAAAATATTTCTACACAGCATTTTTTCATCCCTTAAACATTCTGAAAAATTTACTTTGAGAGTATTTTTCTCAACTAAATTATACTTAAAATATATGAAAATAATAGTAATAAAAATGCCACTTCAGGTATATATTGCTTTATTTTTAGTAAATCATAATAGTACTCTCCAAGTTAAAATGCAAGACTCATTACTAGTTATGACATTATATATATAAGAGAAAAAAATTATTGAATAAAGAGATCAATGCATATTTATAAGGTATTTTCTTTTACATAATAAGAATGTCTTCTTATAAATAATAGATCAAAATTTAGTATATTTAACATAAAATGAGTTTTATATGAAGGAAATTTTTTTTTTCTTCAGCTGAACCATAGATTTTTTTTTTTTTTCTTCCTTTTTTTTTTTCTTTTGCAGGTTTGGCCAAGACTGGGCTCAAACCCACCACCCTCAGCATATGAGGCCGACACCCTACTCCTTGAGCCACAGGCACTGCCCCACAGATATTTTTCTAAAACAGAAGAAAACTGTATGAATGGATATCTTAAATATTCATACCACTTAAAGTGATTGTGTTAAATAACACTTCAAAAATAATACTAAGGGGTTTTGGGAAAAAAACATAAACTAAGCAAATCATTCTTATAAAACTTTTATAAATAACTAGGGATAACTTTCAACACAGCAAAAACTGGTAGCATCTAGAAATATTTCTCTCTCTTCGATACTTATGTATTTCTGAATATTTTCTAGCAGAAAGGATATTCAGAAGTGTCTTATAGTGTTAAATATAAATTATAAAAGATAAAGTATTATGAGATTATGCATAATGGATCCATATCTCCACTGTGAATACTCTTATGTATAAGGCAAAGGATTTTATACAAAAGGATAATCACCTGTAAATAGGTATATGTAATTGACATAAATTTCTCAGATAAAACTAAATGAGTTTACATGAAAATGCACATAAAGTTTCCTAAACAGTTTCTAAATCAAAGGATGCTTCAAAGTGAAAAAAAACAAAAAACAAAAAACAAAACTTAAATGGAAAGATGAACTAATATCTACTAGTTAATCTTAAAAGGGGAAAATATGTGTTTTTTCTTAAGTATTTTTTGTATCTTTTCTTTATCTTTATTAAACCACATAAACATTTTCAAAAAGATAAAGTAAACTTTTATATATTATCTATATCATAATGACTTATATAATAAATTACTTACTAATGCATGTGGGTTGTTCTGACCATCCATGTTGTAGACATGTAATTAATCCTGATGTTTTACCATCTGCTGTTACATATCCTGGTTTGCACTTATATTGCGTTTGTTTATTTAAGGGATATGTAACCTGAGATTCAGAAATAAACCCATTCTCTATTTCTATTTCTGAACATGTTTCTAAACAGGAAAGATATAAGGAAAAGATAAGCATATGTTCAAAAACATTTTTATGAGAACTTAAATAACATAACAACCTAAAAAATGATTCATTTGTAAGCAAAAAACCTAGATAATCACAATCTTCCAAGTTCTTACATCAAATAAAATAAGTTATGAGTTTCCAAAGCTATTATATGAAGACCTTTTATCTTTGTTTTTTAATAAGGCTAGACTTAAAATACTCATAAACCTGTGTGAGAGATTATAGAAATCTGTCTAATAAATCCAGGATGCTACAGTAAGCCAACAGTCAATAGTATGATCATTTGTGGGGATTTTAAATCTTGCCTAGTTTGCATATTTTAGACTATCCCAGAACTCATGTAGCCAATTGGAATATATGTCATGAGGTGATGATCTTAGAAATTCTGGCAAAACAGCTGCCATAGACTTTGGAGCAAGATTTTGAAATATCATTATTATTGTGTGTGTTAAAGCATAGAGATGCATGGAGTTCAAAGACACCAATGAAAAACACTTTATTTATTTATCTTAGAAGGCCAAAATGATGATTCATCAAATTCGGTATAACTTAACTTGAAATAGTAAAAGTTATTATTTCTATAATGTGACAGTTAACGTTACTGTCAATTACTGGATTTTTCCTCAGAATTCAGATTCATGTATAAATAGCCCATGGAAATCAGAAGCGTATATGTTAAACATTTTGAATTGAACTCTGCTGGCAATTCTGAACTCCCAGTTCCCCCTCCTGGCCCAGGTCTGGAAGCCTCCCTTGTAGAGTCCAGCATGTTTGGCAATTCCTTCAGAGGTCTGGGCATGAAGTGGGCCACTACAAATCTGAAACAGCTGCACGGGTGTAAATTGGAGAATGCAGAGTGAGGAAGTCAGGCAGGAGAGGGAGTAATGTGGCCTACATCAGAGCACAGTGGCTGGTGGCTGCAGTGGTGGCAGGGCTTACATTCTGGGTTAAATTTTGGGGAAACACTTTCCATTTCTCTTGACCACCTGAGGGAATCAGGCCTCAACCTTGGGGGCTGCCAGCACAGCACAGCTGGGACAGAAACACACACTTGGTGAGCAGGGAGTATTCCCTACTACAGTACTTGCCCATGGTGGGTGGAGCTGGCACAGACACACCGCCTTTGTGAATGCAAAATACTCCTGGTGGAGGTACCCACCTGCCGTGAGGTGTGGCAGGGACAGAGACGCAAACCCTGCTGGTCACGCTGGATGATACCCACCCATGGTGGGGCAGGGCTGGGACAGAGCCACGTTCCACAATGGAATGGGGCTGGCACTGAGGTATAGACTCCAAGAGTACGTACTACAGCAATACACACTCATGGTAGGGACTAGTACAGAGACACAGACTTGGTGAGGGCAAAATACACCTGGCAGTGGTACCCTCCCACACACAGTGGTGAACAAATCCCAGGACTGACGCTGTTGGTGCACTGCCCAGAGGCTGTTGAGAACTGGAGGGAGCTGGGCTTTAGATCCATGAGGTGGCACTAGTGACATAGTACAGCACAGCAGGAGGCGCTGACTCCCCCTTGTCTCTGGCAGACCCATATCCCTGATGCTTCTGTCCACTAAAGGGAGCCTGGCCACAGCCCTGTGGGGTTAGGCAAGGCAAGGCTACAGCATAAGGCAGGGAAGGAGACACAAAATCCCCTAGCCTGACTCTTTGGTTGGGTTTGCCTTTCTGATACCACTGAGCACCAGAAGGAGCCAAATTCCTGCCTATTGGGTTTCTGGGTCCAAGCTGCCTGTGGATTCCTACTATCAGGTTGCAGAGCAATGTTTGAACTCAATCAGTTGAACAGTGATTGTGCTGCCTGGGATAAATGGTTTGGAACTTTCCACCTGGGCTGTCCACCTGGCAACCCTGCAAGGTTGAGCCTTGGTTGTGTTGAAGTGGGAGGGACTTATACTCCTGCAATTGTCACTAGAGGAGTTGGGGGATCTCAGTTGCTGTATCTCCCCCAGCTGAGATTTCAGATTAATTTTGAAACTCAATAGTATTGGACAGAGGCTGGCTGACTACAAGATAGAGGCAGCTAACCCTATCACACCAATTAGGTCCTCAGAGTCTCTTGCTGCAGGTCTGACAGGGACCTTTGTGAAGCTGTAGGAATAAAGCCATAATCACTAGTCTCATCTCTCTAGTAAAGGGCTACTTAACTACAATTCCTAGAACTCCCAATCCAATCATACCCTATTAGTTTTAATACCCAAACTGAGGAAAATATTCATGGGACAGAACAAGAGGAAGAACTCCAGCAATATGAAAAATCAGAGTTGATCAACTCCCCCAAGGAATTGCAAATATGATCAGTTCAGAGATGCCATGCGTAGACACCCGCCAGCACTGTCACAAACAGAATACAAACTATGGATGGCAAATAAGATAAATAAATTGGAAGAATAGAAGGGAATCAAAATCCAAAGAATTGTACAGAAGTTGTCTCAAGAAATCAATGAAGTCAAAGACAAAATTACCAAGGATATGGACATAATGAGAAAGGAGATAGCAGAGCTCAAGGAAATGAAAAAATTATTTGAGGAGCTCCAAAATACAGTAGAATCCCTCAGTAATAGAGAGGAGCAGGCAGAAGAAAGGATCTTTGAAATCAAAGACAAAGCTTTGAATGTTCCCAAATCCTCAAAGTGACAGACAGATGGAGAGCAAAAACTGATCATTCCCTGAGAGAGTTGTAAACTACTCCAAAAGATCAAACATTCATCTTATAGGAATTCCTGAAGAAAAGGATTGCCCTAAAGGCACAGATGCTCTACTCCAAGATGTTAGGGAGGAGAGTTTCACAAGCATTGCAAGAGATACTGAAATTCAAATAGTAGACAGCTTCAGAACCCCAGCATGACTCAATCCAAATAAAGCATCCTCTAGACACATTGTAATTAACTTTGCCAAGGTTAATATGAAGGAGAAAATTCTCCAAGCAGCCATATGTAAGGAAAGCATTACCTACAAAAGGAGAAACATTAGAATGACCACAGATCTCTCAGCTGAAACCTTCCAAGATAGAAGAGAATGGCCATCGACCTTCATTCTCCTAAAACAAAACAACTTCAAGCCAAGGATCTTATATCCAGCTAAACTGAGCTTCATCTGTGATGGAGAAATCAAAAACTTTACTGACATACACATGTTGAAGAAATATGCCATAAGTAAACCAGCTCTCCAGGATATTCTCAGACCCATCCTCCATAATGATCAGCACAAGGGTCCACGGTCAAAGAAGACTCACCCAGAAACGTTTGAACGAAACCTGATTTCCACAGTAGGGAAAGGATTAAACATATACACTAGACATTTGAAAAACATGACACACAAAACACTACCACGCTCATCAATTCTCTCAATTAATGTCAATGGCTTAAACTGTCCTCTAAATAAGTACAGGCTTGATGACATAAACTCAGACCAGATATCTATTGCATACAAGAGTCTCATCTTACCATAAAGGATAAAAATAGACTCAAGGTGAAGGGATGGACATCTATAATTCAGGCAAATGGAAACCAGAAAAAAGTAGGGGTTGTAATTTTATTCGCAGGTACAATAGTCTTTAAACCAATAGAAATAAGAAACATAAGGATGTTCACTTCATATTTCTCAAGGGAAACACTCAACATGAAGAGATTTCAATTCAAATAGTAGACAGCTTCATGTGCCATACCAGTATGCTCCTTAATTTATAAAGGAAACCCTAATAGACATCAAGAATTTGGTATCTTCCTGCACTATAATAGTTGAATATTTTAACACTCCTTTGGCTGTTTGGATAGAGCCTCAAAACCAAAAACTAAACAAAGAAATATTGGACATACTCTTCACCCTACAAAAAAAGGACTTAATGGACATGCACAGAACATTTTATCCTACTAAAACTGAATAAAAATTCTTCTCATCAACCCATGGATCATCCTCCAAAATTGATCATGTCTTAGGACACAAGTATAACATCAGAGAACTTAAAAGACTAGAAATTATTCCTTGAATCTTCTAGGACCATCACGGAATAAAAGTTGAATGCAACAGCAGCAAGAATCTTCATATTCAAATAAAGTCATGGAAACTAAATAACCCTATGCTGTATGGCTTGCAGTACTCCATACAAAAAAGTGAGGATCAAAGACAAGAGGAAGAAAGAAATCACCAATTTTTTGCAACAAAATGATTATGAAGACACAAATTATCAAAACCCATAGGCTACTGCAAAGGCAGTCCTACAAGGGACATGTGTAGCATTGGAAGCCTTCATCAAGAAAACAGAAAGAGATGAAGTCACCAACTTTTTGGGACATCTTGAGCAACTGGAAAAGGAAGAACATTCCAACCCCAAACTCAGCAGAAAAAAATAAATAAACAAAATTAGGGCAGAATTAAATGAAACTGAGAACAAAATAATTATTCAGAAGATCAATAAAACAAAAAGGTGTTTTTTTTAAATATCAATAAAATTGATAAATGTTTGGCTAATCTAACCAGAAAAATAAAAGTAAAATCTCTAATATCATTGATCAGAAATGATAAAGGAGAAATAAAAGCATCACCTCAGAAATAAAAAAATTCTCAATGATTACTACAAAAAACTCTATTTTCAGAAATACGACAATCTGGTCAAAATGGAACAATATCTCAAAGCATGCCACCTTCCTAGACTCAGCCAGAAATAATTAGAAACACTGAATAGACCTATATCAAGCACTGAAATAGCATCAACAATATGAAATCTCCAAATAAAGAAAAGTCCAGGATCAGATGGCTTCACATCAGAATTCTACCAAACTTTCAAAGAGGAAATAGTACCTATATTACATAACCTTTTACAAAACACAGGAAAAGAAGGAATACTCCCAAATACATGCTATGAAGCCAATATCACCCTGATGCCAAAACCAGGAAAAGACCCAACAAAGAAAGAAAACTATCCACCAATATCGTTTTTAAATATTGATGCAAAAATATTCAATAAGATCCTGTACTGCTGAGACTTCAACCCAGAGTAACTGATTCACTAGGGTAGGACAGAGACCAGATGAAAACAAGACAGACCCATTTAGCCCCACCACACCAAGTGCAGGTCCCCAGTTTCTCAGACCGTAGCACTGTATAGGTCCTTGACAAAGCTCCAGAGGGAAAGGTACAGATACCAGTCCCAGATTTGGGGCAAAGGGTTTGTTAATCACTACTCCTGGAGCCCCCAACCCAACTTCTTTTTATCTGCTCATCAAGTCAAATGGTGTAAAATAATCATGGGGTGGAATCAGCAGAAAAACTCCAGTAACATGAATAACGAGGGTAGACCCCCCCCAAACAAAAGATATGGCAGATGCAACTGACGATCCCATTCATAAAGAGATGGCCGAGATGTCAGAAATTGAATTCAGAATTTGGATTGCAAACAAGATAAATAGAATGGAGGAAAAGTTGGAATTAAAAATTCCACAAGCAATTCAAAAGTTGTCTCAAGAATTCAGTGAATTTAAAGACAAAATCACCAAAGATTTTGACACATTGAGACAAGAACTTTCAACCCTCAAAGATCTGAAAAATCAAGTAGAATCCCTCAGTAACAGAGTGGAGCAAGCAGAAGAAAGGATTTCTGACATTGAAGACAAAGCTTTTGAACACTCCAAAACTCTCAAAGAGGAAGAGAAATGGAGAACAAAAACAGATCATTCTCTCAGAGAGCTCTGGGATAATTTGAAGAAAACTAATATTTGCCTCATAGGAATCCCTGAAAGTGACCAAGTGGCTTCACAGGGCACAGAGGCTCTTCTCCATAAAATTATGAAGAGAATTTTTCAGACACGCCAAGAGATTCTAAAATTCAGATAGCAGACAGTTTTAGAACCCCAGCATGACTAAACCCAAATAAGACATTCCCCCAGGCACATCATAATTAATGTCACTAAAGTTAATATGAATGAGAAAATTCTGAAAGCAGCCAGACATAAGAAAACTATAACCTACAAAAAGAAGAATATTTGAATGACTGCAGATCTTTCTGCTGAAACATTGCAAGCCAGAAGAGGGTGGTCATCGACTTTTAATCCCCTAAAGCAAAATAACTTTCAAACCATGATCCTGTAGCCAGCTAAACTGAGTTTCATTTATGATGGAGAAATTAAATACTGTAATGACATTCACATGTTGAAGAAATTTGCCATAACCAAATCAGCTCTTTAGGATATTCTCACACGTAGCCTCCATAATGACAAGCACAACCCTCTACCACAAAAGTAAACTCACTCAGAAACTTTTGATCAAACACCAACTTCCACAGTGGTAAAAGGATTAAAAATGTCCTCTGGACTTTCGAAAAACTCGATACCCAAAATTCTACCTGGTTTATCAATATTCTGCATCAATGTGAATTGCTTAAATTGTCCTCTAAAGAGGCACAGGTTGGCTGACTGGATACAAACTCAGGCCAGATATCTGTTGCATACAAGAATTTCATCTTACCTTAGAAGATAAATATAGACTCAGAGTGAAGGGATGGTCATCTACATTTTAGGCAAATGAAAATCAGAAAAAAGCAGGTGTTGCAATTCTATATGTAGATACAATAGGCTTTAAAGCAACAAAAGTAAGAAAGGATAAGAATGGTCACTTCATATATGTAAGGGCAATACTCAATATGATGAGATTTCAATTATTAATATTTATGCACTCAACCAGAATGCACCTCAATTTATAAGAGAAACTCTAGCAGACATGAAAAACTTGATTTCCTACAGCTCCATAATAGTCGGAGTTTTCAACACTCCTTTGGCAGTGTTGGATAGATCCTCCAATAAGAAGCTGAGCAAAGAAATTTTAGATTTAAACTTAACCATTCAATATTTGGACTTAACAGACATCTACAGAACTTTTCATCCCAACAAAACAACTGAATACACATTCTTCTCCTCAGCCCATAAAACATACTCCAAAATCGATCACATCTTAGGTCACAAGTCTAACCTCAGTAAATTTAAAGGAATAGAAATTATTCCTTGCATCTTCTCGGACCATCTGGAATAAAAGATGAACTCAGTAACCAAAGAAATCTGCATACTCATACAAAAACATGGAAGTTAAATAACTTTATGCTGAATGATAGCTGGGTCTGAGATGAGATTAAGAAAGAAATTACCTAATTTTGGGATCGAAACGATAATGAAGTCATGAATTATAAGAACCTCTGGGATACTGCCAAGGAAGTCCTCACATGGAAATTTATAGCAGTGCAAGCCTTCCTCAAGAGAATGGAAAGGGAGGAAGTTAACAACTTAATGGGACATCTCAAGCAACTGGAAAAGGAAGAACATTCTAACCCCAAACCCAGTAGAAGAAAAAAAAACAAACAAAATTAGAGCAGAATAATTGAAATCGACAACAAAAGATTATACAACAGATCAATAAATCATAAAGTTGGTTTTTTGAAAAAGTCAATAAAATAGATAAATCTTTGGCTAACCTAACCAGGAAAAAAAGAGTAAAATCTCTAATTTCATCAATCAGAAATGACAAAGATAAAATAACAACAGACTCTTCAGAAATTCAAAACATCCTTAATGAATATTACAAGAAACTTTATTCTCAGAAATATGAAAATATGAAGGAAAATGACCAATACTTAGAAACACGTCATCTTCCAAGACTTAGCCAGAATCAAGTGGAAATTTTGAGCAGGCCTATATATCAAGTTCTGAAATAGCATCAATCATACAAAATCTCCCTATAAGGAAAAGCCCAAGATCAGATGGCTTCATGTCATAATTCTATCAAACCTTTAAAGAAGAACTAGTACCTATATTACTCAACCTGTTCCAAAATATAGAAAAAGAAGGAAGACTAACCAACACTCTATGAAGACTAACCAACATTCTATGAAGCAAACATGACCCTGATCCCCAAACAAGGAAAAGACCCAACAAGAAAAGAAAATTATAGACCAATATCACTCATGAATATTGATGCAAAATATTCAACAAGATCCTAACATACAGAATTCAGCAATACATCAAACAAATTATACATCATGAGCAAGTGGGCTTTATCCCAAGGTCTCAAGGTATATTTATATTAGGTATAGTCCTCTTTTTACATAAAAGACATTTGCACCAGTTTTTTATTGCAGCCCAGTTCATAATTGCCAAGTCATGGAATCAGCCCAAATGCCCATTGATTGGATTAACAAATTGTAGTATATGTATATCATTTAATACTATGTAGCCATAAGAAAGATGGAGATGTCACATCTTTTATGTTTACCTAGATGGAGGTGGAACATATTCTTCTTAGTAAAGTATCTCAAGAATGGGGAAAAAATGTATCCAATATACTCAATACTACTATGAAATCAGTATATAATCACCTACACATTCATAGGAATGGTAAAACATAACTATAGTCCAGAAAGAAAGAGGGAAGAGGAAGGAGAAGGTAGGGGAAGTGGGAGTCTGGGGGGAGGGTATTTGTGGGTATCTCACCTAATATGCATAATGCAATGTCATTTTTAAAACTATTAAGAATAGAGTATAAATGTCTTACCACAACAAATAAGTAAGCGAGGAGATGGTTATGTTAATCAGTTAGATGTAAGCATTCCACATTGTATATCAAATCAGCACATTGTACCCATAAATGCATTAATGTACAGAGCTATGATTTAATAAAAAAAGTAAAATAAGGCAGCACCCGTAGCTCAGTGGGTGGGGTGTCAGCCCCATACACTGAGGCTGGTGGATTTGAACCCAGCCCCGGCCAGCTAAAATCAACAATGACAACTGCAGCAAAGAAATGGCAGGGCATTGTGGCGGGTGCCTGTAGTCCCAGCTACTTGGTTGGCTGAGGCAAGAGAATGACTTGGGCACAGGAGTTTGAGGTTGCTGTGAGCTATGATGCCACAGCACTCTACAAGGGCAACACAGTGAGACTCTGTCTGAAAAATAAAAAAATTTAAAGAAAGTAAAATTGATAACTTTTTGAAAGACTTAATCAGGAATGAAAAATGAGATGATAAACTGGCCATGTCAGCAATGACAGAAATTGCATCACTATGGTTTTAAAAAATAAAGGGACATTATGAACAGTGATATGCCAATATATTCAACTATTTGGATAAATTAACAAACTTATTAGGTGGAGGTGGAGCAAGTTGGCTACTGAGTAACGGCTTCTTTGTATTGAGGTGCAATGAGATTAGGGAGAGAGGACTCTAGGCACCTCTGGTGTGTGGGGTCTGCCCAGAAACGTTCCTCTTGGGATACAGGAAAGGAGAGGGAGGCCTCCTGACCCCAGGAGAAGGACAGAAGCAGTGGTGAAGTAGAAAGTGGTTGCATTCAGTCTGAAGCTGTGGCGGCTACTGAAGCTATAGCTACAGCAGCAGCAGCAAGATTGCACACGGGGAAGGCCTTCCATGTGGGTTGTTTTATTTATTTATTTATTTTTGGACTTGGGCACTTGGTTGAGTTACCTTGGGAGGCCTTGGGTGAGTGTGCAAGTGACTTTGAACAGTGCCCAGAAGCCAGGACCAAGACACTGGGGAAGAGCAGAGATTTCACTGTTCAGAAGTAGGAGAGTTGCTGTGAAGCCTTGGCCCTCAGAGGCATAGAGTGAGGCTAATTTTGGCATGCTTGGTAAGTGGGCAGCCACTTCAGGAGAGATCCCAGAGACACATACTTTCCTGGGACAGCCTCTGCTTATCCAAGGGTCACAGTATAATGTGTCTTTTAAGGGGGATGAGGAGAGATTCAGGCTTTCAACCCTATGAAGATTGGGGGCAAAGAGGTCAGCAGAGGCCTTCAGTCTCCATTTTATACAGCTGTATCAGCATTATGATTAGCATCTCATACCCCAGAATCACCTATTGCCCAGGCAATATTCAGCAAGATATATATATTGCTTTGTTTTTATTTTTGTTTCTTTTCTTTCATTTTTATCTATTTCAACATTTTCCCCTAGATTTTTTTTCTTTTAGTCTTCATTTTCCTCATGTAAATATTATTTCTCCATTATTTGTCACCCCCCCATTTTATTCTGTATGTTTTTTGTTTATTTTGGTTTGATTCATAGTATTTTTATTTTTCTTCTCTATTTGGAGGAGGTGGGGTACTGTGTCTGCTCAGGATAGCAAAGAGCTGCAGACATCAAGGGAACCACCGAACCCAGCAGCCCCAGATGTAGGGGGTTTTAAGGTGTGGGTCAAAGTACCCTACTGTACACCTCTATTACTTCTATCTCCCTCTTTCTGTGCCTCTTTTCCTTTTGTCAGTCTTCCTTTTTACTCACCCCCTTTCCTTTCTCTCTCTCTCTCTCTCTCTCTCTCTCTCTTTCTCTTTTTAACTTTTCCCCCTTCTTGCTCTTCAATCTTCTCATCCTTTTATTCTTATACAAAAAGGACACATAAACACCTTAGGTCAGAGGTACAGTAACTTAAAGAGCAAGAAGAAGTAAAAAAAAAAAAAAAAAAATAGGACAAGGAAACAAACAGAAGAAAACACTCATGAGCAAGAAACGGCAGAAAAATACTGGCAACATGAAATACCAGACCAGAGCAAAACCCACAAGGGACCATGAGGTGGCTACTGCAGAGGATTCCACATATAAAGAAATGTTAGAAATGACAGAAAGGGAATTTAAAATATGGAAGATAAAAACAATGAAGGAAATTGCTAAGGAAGTGGAAAATAACCAAAAGGAAATTCAAAATCAGAATCGAATAAGAGATGAATGATATGAAGAATATAGAAAGGAGATAGCACAGCTAAAGGAATTTAAGCAGTCAATTAGGGAACTTAAAGATGCAGTAGAAAGTATCAATAACAGATTAGAACATGCAGATGAAAAAGGGAGAGGACAAAGCTTTTGAGCTAACTCAAATAGTTAAAGAGTCAGAACAAAAGAGAGTGAAAGCAGAATGTTTACTGATAGAATTACGGGACTTCATGAAGGGTTCAAACATACGAGTTATAGGTGTCCGAGAAGGGGAAGAAGAAGGCTTCAGAGGAATGGAAGCCATACGAGAGAATTTTATACATGAAAATTTCACAAATATCACCAATGGTTCTGACACATTCCTTTCAGAGAGATATTGGACCCAGGTCATCTCAACTCAAATAGAGCTCCTCCAAGACACATTGTCATGAACCTGTTCAAAGTCAAGATAAAAGAAAAGATTTTGCAAACCACAAGGAGTAAGTACCATTTGACCTACTTGGGCAAATCCATCAGGGTGACTTCAGACTTCTCAAATGATACTTTTCAGGCCCGAAGACAATGGTCATCTACTTTTAATCTACTTAAACAAAACAATTTTCAGCTCAGAATTCTATATCCTCTTAAGATAAGCTTTAAAATTGATGGAGAAACCAAATTTTTACTAATATATAAATATTGAGAAACTTTGCCACAACAAGACCAGCTATACAGGAAATACTGAGACCTATTCTGCACACAGACCATCACAATGGTCCACCAGTAAAGCAAGCATGCTGTAACTAAAAGATGAAACCTAGCTTCCACAATGATTCAAAAGATAAAAGTAAGCAATGGATTTTCACAAAATAAGATGAATAGAATGCCACCACACTTACCAATTATCTCAATAAATGTTAATGGCTTGAATTTCCCACTGAAGAGGCATAGACTGACTGATTGCATAAAAAACACAAGCCATCCATATGCTGTCTGCAGGAAACACACCTAGCCTTAAGGGACAATTAAAACTCAGAGTTAAGGAATGGAATATGCTATCTGCAGGAAACACACCTAGCCTCAAAGGACGATTAAAACTCAGAGTTAAGGAATAGAATATAATTTTCCAGGCAAAAAAATTTCAGAAGAAAAGAGGGGATGAAATCTTATATTCAGATACAAGTGAATTTAAAGCAACTAAAGTAAAAAAAGACAAAGATAAGCATTTCATATTGGTCATGGGAAAAATACAACAAGAAAACATTTCAATTCTAAATATATATGCACCCAACTTAAACGCTTCCAGATTCCTGAAACAGACCTTAATTAGTGTGAGCAATATATCCCATAACACCATGATAGCAGGGGACTTTAACAATACTCTTACAAAGCTGGACAAACAGAAATTAAAAGATACAAAGGACTTAAATGTAACCCTAGAACAATTGTACTTGATAGATGTATACAGAACATTCCATTCCAAAGCTAAAGAATATATGTTCGTCTCATTGGCCCATGGAATATCCCCCTCCCCCAAATGATCATATCCTATGACACAAAACAAACCTCAACAGAATCAAAATAATTAAAATTTTACTTTGTATCTTCTCAGACCACAAGGCACTAAAGGTGGAACTCAACTCCAACAAAAATGCTCAACCCCAAATAAAGGCATGGAAATTGAACAACATTATGCTGAATGATAGTTGGATGCAGGAAGAGATAGTGGTAAAATAGAAAATCATTAACTTCCTTGAGCATAACAACATTGTGGACACAAGCTATCAAAACCTATGGGATATAGCAAAAGCAGTCCTGAGAGGAAAATTTATTGCTTTAGATGCCTACATCCAAAAAACAGTAAGAGAGTGCATCAACAAACTCACAAACCATCTTATAGAATTGGAAAAAGAAGAACAATCAAAGCCTAAATACACCAGAAAAAAAGAAATATCCAAAAGGAACTCAGAGATAAATGAAATTGAAAACAGAAGAATCATTCAGAAAATTAACTAAACACAGAGTTTGTTTTTTGAAAAATTAAATAAAATAGCAAAATAGTAAAATCTCTGGTAACCTCTATTAGAAAGGATAAAGGGTAAATAACAACAGATACCACAGAGATACAAGAGATTATCTGAATACTACAAGCAACTCAGCTTGGCACCTGTGAGTGAGTAAGGTGCCAGCCACATACACCAAGGCTGGCAGGTTGAGCCCGGTCCGGGCCTGCTAAACAATGACAGCTGCAACCAAAAAAAATAGCTGGGCATTGTGGCAGGCACTTATAGTCCCAACTCCTCCAGAGGCTGAGGCAAGAGAATCACTTAAGCCCAGAGTTTGAGTTTGGTGTGTGCTGTGACACCACAGCACTCTACCAAAGGTGACACAGTGAGAGTCTGTCTCAAAAAAAAAAAAAAAAAAAAAAAAAAAGAAAGAAAGAAAAGAAAAGAAACTTATGCCCAGAAATTTGACAGTGTGAAGGTAGTAGATCAATATCTGGAATCACACCCACTCCCTAGACTTAACTAAAAAGAAATAGATATCCTGTATAGACCTATTTCAAACACTTAGATCAAAGAAACAATTAAAAATCTCCGAACAAAAACAATGCCTTGGTTCAGATGGCTTTACACCAGAATTCTATCAAACCTACAAAGAAGAGCTTATACCCATACTGCAGAAATTATCTCAAAATATTGAGGAGTAAGGAATTTTTCCCAACATGTTCTATGAAGTGAACATCACCCTGATACCAAAACAAATAAAAGACCCAACTAAAAAACAGAACTTATGATCAATTTCACTAATGAATATAGATGCAAAAATTCTCAACAAAATCTTAGCCAACAGACTACAGCTTCTCATCAAAAAGCCACATGTCATGATCAAGTAAGTTTCATCCCAGGGATGCAAGGCTGGTTTAATGCAAGTCCTTAAACATAATTCACAAAGCAACAGAAACAAAAACAAAAAACACAGGATCCTCTCAATAGATGGAGAAAGATTATTTGATAAAATTCAGCATCCTTTTCTAATTAGAATGAAGAGTATAGGCACATTTCTTAAAATGATCAAAGCCATCTATGAAAAACCCACAGCTATTATTTTACTGAATGGAGTAAAACTGAAAGTTTTTCCATAGAACTGGAACCAGACAAGGTTGTCCTCTATCTCCACTACTATTCAACATAGTGCTGGAAGTTGTAACCAATACAATCAGGCAAGCGGATGAAATAAAGGGCATCCAAATGAGACTAGAGGAGGTCAAACTCTCCCTCTTTGCTGATGATATGATTTTATACTTAGATAACCCCAAAGATTCAACCACAAGACTCCTGCAAGTGATCAAAAATACAGTAATGTCTCAGGATACAAAATCAATGTCCACAAATTAGTCGCCTTTGTATACATCATTAACAGACAGGATGAGAAGCTAATCAAGTACACAACTCCCTTCACAGTATCTTCAAAGAAAATTAAATACCTGGGGGCATACCTAACAAGAGAGGTAAAGGTCCTCTATAAAGAAAATTATGAAACCCTAATAAAAGAAATAGCAGAAAGAAAAAGCAGAAGATATTAACAAATGGAAGAACATACCATGCTCATGGCTGCGAAGAATCAACATTGTTAAAATGTCTATACTTCTCCAAGCAATCTACAGATTGAATGCCATCCCTATTAAAATACCAACATCATACTTCTAAGACTTGGAATAAATAATTCTTCATTTTGTGTGGAATCAGAAAAAAACCTTGAATAGCTAAGGCAGTTCTTAGTAATATAAACAAAGCTGGGGAATCAGCCTACCAGACTTTAGGCTGTACTATAAGGCCATAGTGATTATAACACCAAGATATTGGCACAAAAATACAGACATGGACATCTGGCATTGAATAGAAAACCAGGAGATGAAACTAACATTTTAAAGCCACCTGATCGTCAATAAACGAAACAAGAACATACACTGGGAGGAAGAATCCCTATTCAATAAATGGTGCTGGGAGAACTGGATATCTACAAGTAAAAGACTGAAATTTGACCCACACCTTTCTCCACTCACAAAAATTGATTCAAGATGTATAAAAGACCTAAGTTTAAGGCATGAAACAATAAAAATCCTCAAAGAAAGCATGGGAAAAACAGTTGAAGATATCAGCCTGGGGAAAGATTTATGAAGACTTCAGTGTCAATTACAACAATAACAAAAATAAACAAATGGGACTTAATTAAACTGAAAGGCTTCTGTACAGCAAAGAAGACAACAACCAAAGCAAATAGACAATGTACATAATAGGAAAGATAGTTGTATACTGTGAATCGTGCAAAAGCTTGATAACTAGAATCTACAGAGAACTCAAATTAAACAACATGAAAAAAGCCAGCAATCCCTTATATCAATGAGTAAGAAAGATGATTAGAATCTTCTCTAAAGAAAACCGACAAATGGCTAACAGATGAAATAATGATTGTCATTCCTAATAATCAGAGACTTGCAAATCAAAACCACCCTGAAATATCATCTAATCTCAGTGTGAATGTCCTACATCACAAAATCTCAAAGCTGCAGATGCTGGTATGGATGTGGAAAGATAGGAACACTTTTACACTGCTGGTGGGACTGCAAACTAATACAACCTTTTGGAAGGAAGTATGGAGAATCCTTAAAGAACTCAAACTAGACTTCCCATTTGATCCTGCAATCCCAATACTGGGCATCTACCCAGAAAGAAAAAAATCCTTTTACTATAAGGACACTTGTACTGGACTGTTTATCGCAGGTCTATTTACCTTCACCAAAATGTGGAAATAGCTTAAATGCCCACCAATCCAGGAATGGATTAACAAGCTGTAGTATATGTATACCTTGGAATACTATTCAGCCATTTAAAAAGGAGATTTTGGATCTTTTGTATATATATATATACATGGAAGGGGAACACATTCTTAGTAAAGCTTCACAAGAATGGAGAGGCAAGAATCCTATGTACTCAATTCTAATATGAGGACAATTAATGATGTAGTACATGGTAGGGGGTGGGGAAAATGGAGAGCAGAGAGAGGAAAGGAGGGAGGAGGGTGGGTCATTAAGGTATGTGATACATCTTTTGGAGACGGAACACAATTATAAGAGGGACTTTACCTAACAAATAAAGTCAATGTAACCCAGTTCTTTGTACTCTCAATAAACCCCAATAAAAACAAAACAATACAAAAAAGACCTTATTAATGCTACAATCATTAACCTCTTTTTAATAAGTCTACCAAGAAAAGAATAGAAATAATGGTATCATCAGACTTTGAATGGCGAGACTCAAAAAAGAGATTAATAAAAGAAAAAATTAGGGTTAAAGGTCATAATTAGATATTTAAACTTCTTATAAACCTATATTAATTAAGACAGCAAGTCACTGGAGCACCAGTTGAAAAATTATCTTCCATTAGTATAATATAGAGTATATATATATATATATATATATGCCATTATACTAAATAGATATGTATACATACACACATATATACACACACACACACATATATATACATCTTTTATTGTGTTTTTCTCAAACAATATATATACTGGAACAAAAATACAGACATAGACAACTGGAACTGAATAGAAAACCTTTTATTGTGCTTTTCTCGAACAATATTCGAGAAAGTTTCCTGAGCCCTATTAAGAAAAGAAATATAATCATGAATTAAATGAACATAAAATGAATTCAAAATACAGAACTAGAAAATACACTAACTTTTTACAATAAAATACAGTACAGCAGCTATAGGTTTTTAAGAAAGAACTCTTACTTTCAATAGAAATAATAAGTAATTATATAAAACAATTGATGAATTTTAGTGAAATGAACAATTTATATTCAAAATAAGTATTAAAGAAAATAATCCT
This sequence comes from Loris lydekkerianus, assembly GCA_963574355.1. Taxonomy (NCBI): domain Eukaryota; kingdom Metazoa; phylum Chordata; class Mammalia; order Primates; family Lorisidae; genus Loris; species Loris lydekkerianus. Next base: position 22,578 of record CAUYPK010038481.1, read on the forward strand.
ATCCCAGAAACAAATGCACTTGTATCAAACATAATTGAAAGAATAGATATTCACAATTACTAAGATTCCAGCAATTAAGTACTGAAACCTCCTTAATACATCAAACTGCATTTTATGGATTATAATAATTAAATACTAATTAAGCCATAAATATACATGCTAATCCCAATTACCTATAAAAATGTAAATTAACATTACAATGCTGTAACACTGTATAGGCACTCAATTTATAAATATGAAAATGTTTACATATAACCTTCAATGAATTTTTGCTGTGTTTTTCTCAGTTCTGCTCATTATGGGACATTACGGGCTGCCCTGCCCTCTCTTCATCAGTGACTCTTTCTCTCTTATTGGAAAAACATTTAATCCATCGATACATGGCCATTTTCTTCATGGTATTATCCCCTTGGGTTAACATGTCCTTGATTTCACTTCCTCTTTTGCCAAATTCAACAAGAAACTTAATGTTCGTTCTTTGCTCTAACTCAACCTCCGGCATTGTGATAACAGCACACAAAACATGCAACAATAATGAACAACACTCAGCAAGACACTGCCGCACATCACCACACACACGGCTGTGAGAGATTGACACGCCAAGGGTATGAAACCTTCCAGAGCTGTTTGTACGGCGCTGCCAATGTAAGCACATGGTGGCAAGTTCAGGAATTTACTTGTCAGACTTCAGAGATATTAGTATGATAAGTTACCAACAATATTACGTCAAATTCTTTTACTGTGTTCTTGACAATATTTACTGATAGGTACATTTATTTTGCTACCTATTTATAAGAAATTTGTGTATCGGCTCTGTGCCTGTAGCTCAGCAGCTAGGGTGCTGGCCACATTCACCAGGCTGGCAGGTTTGAACCTGGCCCTGGACCTGCTAAACAACAGTGACAAGAACAACAAGAACAACAAAAAAAAAATAGCCAGGCATGGTGGATGGCACCTGTACTCCCAGCTACATGGGAAGGTGAGGCAAGAGAATCGCTTAAGCCCTAGAGTTTGAGGTTGCTGTGAGTTGTGACACCACACAGCACTCTACATAAGGGTGACATAGTGAGACTCTGTCTCAGAAAGAAAGAGATAGAGATAGAGAGAGAGAAAAATAAAGAAATTTGTGTATCAACTTATGTATGATTAAAAAAATAAAACTAAACAAACATACCTGTTGGCAAAACAAGAAGTTGATATGTACATTTTGCTATATATTTGTCAATATAGATAAGCCTTAGAAAATTAGAAACAGACTGTGGTCTCAAAGCAGTTTACTTACTGACACGGATGCATTTAGGAGGAGGGAGCCAGCCATTCTCTGTACATGTAATTTTGGTCTGCCCATTGGGAAGACTGTAGCCAGAATTGCAACTGACTGCTACAGATTCACCCTCTACATACATTCTTGCATAATATTGATATTGTCCATTTTCCAAATAATGAAAAATACATTGTCCTAAAGACCACAAAAATGAGAAATAAATAACAGTAAATGAGAAACATAAATTTGGTCAAAACAGCAATTTAAAATTAAAATATTTAAAGAAGACTGCATAAATATCCAACAGTACTATATAACTTAAGAAAAACTCAAGCTAATACTAAATGTTTGTATAAAGAGATCATTATTCAATGTTTCTTATTTTTTCTTTTTATAATTAAAATATGTACAGATTGTACAGATATTCTAGTGAAGTCTCTATATGTATTTTTCATGTGATTTTCATGAAGAGCTCTTCATAATGAAAAAGACATGTTTTGGTCTATTCCTAGATGACTCTTCCTTGGCCTTTCTTCTGTCATATAAGACTTCATTGTAGTCGCTTAGAAGTTCCCATCTCTCCATGTTTTGGAAGTTTTACACATACATAGTTGTAAGGAGATTTACTTACTGCGGCATGGTTCTGCTGGTGACCATCCTTCTTTCGTGCAGTAAATGTACTCCCATTGATTTCGTGAAGGAGTCACAAAATTGGGGTCACAGTGATAGTAGAAATATTTTCCAATAGCTACTGGAAAGTATGATCTATATCTACCCTCATTATATAGTTGTCCATGTTTTATTTGTGGAAAATCACAAGGTTTCACTTGCAGTAAAAAATAAAAAAGGAGTGTAAGTAACATTTTATTTAATGAACAATCTCATTAAAGGATGGAATTTTTGACCAATCAGTTATATTCCTCTTATAGGAATAAGTGCATAGGTACACTCATTCCATTAAGGTTTCTTGCTCAAAAAACAGTTGAGGAACACAGACAACTGAGATAGTTGAAAGGACTTTCTTAATGAAGGTGAAATTTTGTCTTGTGAGTCATATGATGAATACATTTATATGAAGGCTCTCCAGGAAGAAAACCATACAGACTTACCGTATTCCCCCTGAGTACATTTACGCTGGTCCTGGCTGAGTATGAGCCTACATGCTGATCAGTTTTTCCTTGCCATTTTCTGTCTTTCCCTGCCATTTTCATCAGAAATCAGAGCTCTGCCTTTTGTTTTCAGACTAATCCACCATAGGAAGATAGATTTTTATTTGTTTATGTGGTTTTTTTATTAAATTCACCAGGATATTTTTCTATTTATTGAAGACGATGTAAGAAACATAGAGAAATACACGAATTTTCCTTTGATCATAGTATGTAACAAGTCACTAGAGCATGTTTTCCCTTCTTTATTGAACCAGAAGAATAGGAATATTTCTTAATATCCAAATAGTAAAAATTATGTTAAACATTTATTTGTCTATTTCTAATTTTATCCGGAGAACAAAATGTTTTTAATGTCATAAAATATTCTTAATGAACATAATATTTCTAAGACATAATATTTTACACTTAACTTTTTAAAAAAAATATAGGTTGACTAATTTTGACAAATATGTCCAAGTGCTATATTGTTTCTTGTATTAACAGGTTCATATATAATATTTTTCAAAATTTAACTCTGTATGGGATTATTTAGTGATGATCTAGTACTTTTAATACCAGAATAGTTTTAAGCTTTCGCTACAATTTCTGATTCTATTTCAGTAAACCACACATGACATGTTAAAAAGAATTAAAAAAAAAAAAAGAATTTCAACACACATATAAGCACATCAAATATTCTTTATCATGTTCTTCATATGTATTAAATTCAGTGATTTGGTTTTTGTTTTGTATAATTAGAGAAATTTCCCAAGTAGTTTCTACACACTTACGTGGGTTATAACCTTTGAATTTTGTATTTACTGAACATCTTTTTTGACAAAGACTATTGAGTGATATTTCTAGGTGTACCTTCGGGGCCAGCAGACCATTTATTTTATATTGAACAATTCTACCCCCACCTATATCAAGCTTCTAATATTGAAATTAAAATGTTGATTTAGTCTCATTTATTTTAAGTAACATTCTACATTAGTCTCCAACACTTTTTAAAGATTTGGATATTTTTCTGTTTACCACAGAATTGTACATATTGTACATATTTCATCATGATCTATCAAGACGTGTATCATTTCCTGCATTGGGCGAGTTTGAGTCTTTGGATTTGCAGGAACTATATCTTAAAGAACTCAATTAAATTCCCTATTAATCCTTAGAGCAGAGATGTAAAATCTAGTGGTGGATTTCAAAACAAGTATTCTTATTCATCTTATTATGGTGTTTCAAAGAGTACACATATTGATAGAATACAATAGTCCATTGAGATTTCTTTTAAAAGGGTACAAAGAAGGAGGAATAATTAAAAGTAGGTACTTTGATTACCACAGTCTTGAATTCCTTCACTTGAATTCTGTCTCATTGAGCATATCTGCATCTGTCTTTACCCCTTTTACAAGTGCTTCCTAGAGCAAATATAATATTTCTCATGGGGTCTGGTCAGCACTGAGCATGGCAGGACTTCATGCATTCTCATTCTACTTCTTACACTTCTCCCAACATAAGTTGTAGTATCACAGCAGTTATGGTGGTTCCATCATAGTGTTAACTCAAGTCAATCTTAACATTGATTAAAATAGTCACTAATTTCTTAACTGTTGCTAACATGTGTGTACTCTAATTTCCTTAACACAAGTCCAGAATTTTTTACTAGTCACAAGTGAACTTTATCTTAACTGATTCATCCTAGCAATAGGCGTCTCTTTGAATGATGAACCTTTCCTAATGCAGATTCAGTGTTATCACCACCAATATCATTCCAATAGCGTACTGCATTTCCCCTGAACCACTAAACTGTTGAGATATAAGGAAAAGTAACGTGATTGTAAAGTTGGGGGAAAAAACATGAAAAAGGGAAAAGGAAACATCCCTAAAACAAAATGCTCTGTTAACTCAAATGGCATTTTGCTACATGTGATAGTTGTAGGAAGTTAGACAAGTATTTAGCAAATAGTGGAGCCTAACTTTTCTTCCCTGGGATGTGTGCTGGGATTAGCATCTCACTTGTAAAGAGTAGAGATGGCTGCAGTAACAGTGTGTGAGTAGATAATGAATGTTATCTACAAAGCTTCCTATACTCTCTGATCTGTAGCTCCAGAGAGAATTAGCTGCCATCCCATCAATCCATGAAGAAGACTGTGTGGTAAGAAACTGAAGCCTCCTGACAACAGCCATGTGACTGAGTCATGTAGGGATCAGATCCTCCAGCCCAGGAAGCCTTCTGATGACTGGAGCCTGGGCCCATGGCCTGATTACAACACAAGGAGACAGTCTGATTCCCAGATACAAGTTTAAGCACCTCTCAAATGCCTAACCCATAGAAATTGTGCTATAATAAAAGTTTGCTTTTAAGCAAACATATTTTTGGGCAAATTTGTTACTGAAAAAAAAAGTTAATTTACTATGTGTTAAATGGCACTATTTTTACCCAGTATTTGGAAGTATTTATTAATTAGAGAAACATACCTTCATGAACACACCCATTTTTAAATTTGGAGTACAAAAAAATGGTTTTTACTTTCCTGCACTGTTTTCATACTATTTAAAATTGGTTACTTTGCATAATGAAGACTGCTTCTAAAGCTTTATACACACAAGACAAATCTTTGGCTTTACTATGTCCCTATTTTTTTTTTTTTTAATATCTATTTAAGAGAAAACAATCTGGGAATTAAGAAGGGAGTTAGGATATGAATGGAACTTACAGGTGCATCTTGGAGGAGGTGACCAGCCACCACTTGTGCAGGTTGCTGTATTTACATGAGTTGCAGGATGAAAACCGTTTTTACACTCATACCTGATTTCATCTCCAGTTCTGTGTTTAATCCTCACAGGTGAATAGACACCATTGGGAATATAAGGAGGATTACATGACACTTCTGGAAAAAGATGATATTTTAGATAATATCTAAAAAGTGATATTTTAGATAATTTAAAAATCAGTATTCATTAAATTAATAAAGTATACAAAAATTTAAAAGGTGTATGCTACTTAAGTGTCTTTAGCCTAGTATAAAAGTATAAAATGGCATTAACATGAACACAACATATCATTCCTGCTGTATCTTTCATGTTCCCCTTCACTTTGTGTGTTGTTCTTATAAATTTGTGCCTCCTGGGCTCTTAATCACTCTTTCTATTAAGTCATCTCATACTTTGTGATAATTCATGTCTGGCAATGACCTCATCATATTTAACATCGACTCCTCCCACTTTCTTCCTTCTACTTCTTTGGTTTCTGTTATTTTCATAAGAACTTTTTTTGGAATGTTCAGGGTCTCCTCCCTCCAGACAATTGATAAGATTACATATTCCTTTCCCTTTGAAGAAAATATGGCCATATGATTAAATAGGGGAATGTACTAAAAGTGGAAGTAATATCTTTCATTTTAGGGAGGTAGTTTTAACATTCATTTATGATACCTTTTTCATAGCTATAGTGATTAAAGAAAGACCTGAAAAGATAAGGCCTCTCATTTGATTCTTACTACTAATACAATGATCAGAGTCCCTTCTGAACTATATTGGAAGAGAACATGAATAGGAAATAAAATTTAGTTTATTAAGATATTAAGATATTGAGATATTCTTACTATAATGGTATAACCTAGTACAGGGTTTGGAAAATATTTTCTTTGTTTCTTTTTTTTTTCTTTTTTAAACAGAGTCTCACTCTATTGCCCCAGGCTAGAATGCTGTGGGGTCATATCTCAGAGTAACCCCACCCTTTTGGGCTCAAGTGATCCTTTTGCTTCAGCTTCCTGAGTAGCTGGAACTACAGGCATGTCCCACCACCCCTGGCTAGTTTTTCTAGTTTTAGTAGAGATGGGGTCTCACTATTGGTCAGGCTGGTCTTGAACTCCTGAGCTCAAGCAAGTTTCACCTCATTTTTCTACAGTGCTAAGATTACAGGCATGAACCACCTGGATAGAAGGTCTCGGTTGGCAACTATGTCATTATAGCGCAAAGTAGCTATAACAATACATAGACAGATAGGCATAGCTGTGCTCCAACAGAAGGGGGCAGACAGCATTTGACCTGCGACCTCTAGTTTACCATCATTTGACTGGGTCTGTCCTAATTAACTGCTCACCATCAACTCTGCTGTGTCTCAATATGGTTCAATCTGCAATATTCGCTTTCTAATGAAATACCATGCAATTTTAGCATTATAGAAAAGTTATATAACAATATATATTGATGTCACATTGTATTTTATAATAAAAGACTTGGTGGACATTCGGCATTGCCTGAAATCCATCTGTAAACCACTGCTTTACTTCCTATTCACTTTCCACAGTAAGTGGCCATGGTCTCCTGACCTTTTCAAGCCACCTAACTCTGATATAAAATAAGTTGTTTATAATTTACATTTTGATGATTGGATGGATAAATAAACTATCTGAGAGAGGCTCTGAAGATAAACATATGGTGGAGATTAATTCTAGAGCCCTTGTGCAGACACTTGCTTTGCTTCAGGACCCTGAATGTCATGAAGACAAACTACTGGACTCCACACACGATCAGCCAAACACAAATCTAATGTGGGTTATCTTTCCTTGTGTTCATTAATCTTTTTTTTTTTTTTTTTCCTAAAACATTTCCTTATCAGTGCCTAAAAGCAGAGATCACTAAATGTTTTCCAAGGAACTACTTTTGGGATCAAATAGCCCCCAAATTAACTCAGCTTTGTGAAAGAGAATCAAGATTTACACATGTAATTATAAATCATAGGCTTTAAAGTACAGAGGGCTCTTAAGAGTTTTAACTCTTCTTCCCCCCTACAGCGGTATCTGTACAATTCATCCTTTCAGAAGGTTACTAGACTACATACGATAACTGTTTCTTGTTTCCCTTGTCATAGCAGCCCTCATCAAAAGCTAACTCACTTCAAAAATACTTGCAAACATCTCAAGATGGCTATTAGCACACTCCAGCTGTTATCTTCTTGCTATTCTTCTTATGGTATAATTTTTTAAACTCTGTGACTGTCTATATTATCTCTTCTAGGCCATGATACTTTGACACCATCCCTTTTAAAATGAGGCAGACTAAGTAAAACACCAAATTCTAGATATATTTTTTGGTGGGAAAAAATATAGTTGAGGTTAACTCTTTGGCTCTATATAACATCCTTCCGTAATGAAACCTGAAAGTTAGGGTTCTCCCTACTATTGGTTCATTCTAAACTTCTTGTTAATGAAAATCTCCATTTCCTTTCACTTAATTTCATTGTTAATTAAGGTTTCCACATCTATTGGTATTATTGTTATTTATTTTTAAATGTTTTTAAAATAGTGATATAATTTAAAATACTTAAGGTATTGGAGGATCAATCTGTTTGAGAATAGCGTATTACTAGGAATTAGAAAGCCATAGCCCTGAATCTGCTCTAGACCTAATTTTTGACTTTTAACTATTTAAAAAGATATTGAAATTTTCTGACCCTGTTTAATGTCTATCTTCAGAGTAAGAGGCTCTCAATTGATCTCAAAGGACCTTACACACATAAAATTCGATGATATATGATCTTTTGAAAAGTCAATTCCTATGAAAATTAGTACCCTATCTTTGAAAAAATAACTTGTTTAATGAAAAGAATTATATTAATTTTAAAAATTGATTTAAAAATTTTAAAAATTAATTAATTTTAAAAATTATATTACATTTAGAATTGATTAATTTTAAAAATTAATTTTAAAATTTTTAAAAATATATATATTATAAATTTTATATATTGTTATATATATATATATATATATATATATATATAACAAAAGAGACAATAAAAACAGCATTACCTTCACATGAAGGCTCTGAACTCCATCCAAATTTAGTGCATACAGCATCTCCTCTTCCACTGTATTCAAACCCTTGGTTGCATTTATATTGAAATCGTTCATTTTCTCTATAAATATTCTTATTAGATAATGAATATCCATTTCTGACTTCTGGTGGTTTGCAGGAAATTTCTGAAAATAAATTTGAAAATGTTTCTACAAATTAATGGATTGTAACAAAAATATAATCATATAAAATGCATTTTTGTTTCCAGAGGTAAATTATCAGAACAAACAAAGTTCTGCTTTGACGTGACTGTTTGACAATTTGTCTGTTATCATTAATATTTATTTTTGAAGGAAGTTAAAATCCTAATTAGAATTATGTTTCTAATTTTATTTAGTTTCAGGATAAATTAGTCCTCTTGAAATAACTGGTAGGCAATAACATTCATCAAACATATACGTGAAATTGAATTATCAATATAGGATTATTGTGATAAGTATTTTCACTAAGTGACCTGAAAAAATAATGCATTTTCTAGTTATTAACAAAGTGGTAATTATCAGTGGAATACTTTGTCAAAGAAATTCATTTAATTCATTGCCATTCCATCTCTGAAAAGTAAATGATCTTCTGCTTTTAGGCCTTTACCATCCATTCTGGATTTCTGAAGAAAAAAAAAAATAGCCATCATCTTTGACATCACTTCTCTCAAATATTTTTTACAGGATTGTGGCAACAGTAACTTGTTTTCCAAATCCTGTTCTCCCACTTTTTAAATCCATTTCCATGTGCATCATTTAGTGATCTTTAAAGTGATCACCTCATTGAAATCCTTCATAGATTTCAAAATCAGTCTAAATAAAAGTCAAGTTCTTCAGCATGGTTCATGTAGCGCCCAGCATCCAGTACTGGCCTCTCCTCAGTACTTCTCTGACTTATCCTCTCCTGGCATCCTACACGAAGGGCCCTATGAACAATGAACGGGGACCAGTGGGGCTTCACGCTCATGGACGCCTCACTGTATTTCAACTTTCCTGTCCATGAACTTCCTCTGACTGGTATGCATGTGTTCTCATTTTCAATTAAAATAAATAAATCTTATTTTTTCTTTAAGACTTATCTAAGGTACCAGTCATTCCAGGAAGTTTCACTAACCATGGAAATCTAGTTGTAAGAATGCAAACTCCATCCATGAACCTCTAAAATATATGGTATTTGCTATGTTGAATACAAATATTAAGTTTTTAATGTTAAGAACTAGTGTATGTTTGAAAGAGCTCCTTGTAGTGTAATTTAAAGTCAGGTCATGTGATGCCTCTGGATTTGTTCCTGTTGCTTAAGATTGTCTTGGATGTTTGAGCCTCTTTTTTTGTTTCAAATGAATTTTAGGTTATTTTTTAATCTGTGAAATATGATGTTGATATTTTAATGGGGATTGCAATAAATTTGGAAATTGCTTTGGGCAGTATGGACATTTCAACGACATGATTATGCCAATCCATGAGCAGGGGATGTCTTCATTTGTTTCATCTATGACTTCTTTCATCAGTATTTCGTAGTTCTCCTTGTAGAGATGTTTCACCTCTTTGATTTAGTATATTCTGAGCTATCTTATTTTCATTATAGCTATTGCAAATAGTATAGAGTCCTTGATTTGGCTGTTATTAGTATATAAAGTATAAATGCTACTGATTCATGTGATTTTAAAACATGAGACTCTGCTGAATTTATTTATCAATTCTAGGAGTCCTTTGGTGGAATCTTTAGGGTTTTCTAGATAAAAGATCATATCATAGCAAACAGGGATAGTTGAACCTCTTCTTTTCTGATTTGGATGTTCTTTATTTCTTTCTCTTGCCTGATAGCTTTGCTGAGGACTTCCAACACTATGTTGAATAAAAATGGTGACAGTGGGAACTTTTTTGTCTTGTTCCAATTCTTAGGGGGAATGAATACTTTCAACTTTGCAGCATGGTACTGGATAAAAGTAGAGACATAAACAAGAGGAACAGAATAGAGAACCCAGAAATAAAACCACATAGTTATGACAACTGATCTTCAATAAAGCAGACAACAATATACACTGGGGAAAGGAAGCCCTATTCAATAAATAGTGTTGGGAAAATTGGATGGCCACACGCAGAAGAATGAAGGAGTACCTCTATCTTTTACCATATACAAAAATTAATACAAGACAGATAAAAGACTTTAAATATAAGGCATGAACTCTCAAAAATTCTAGAAGAAAACCAGGTAAAAACTCCAGACATTAGCCTAGGCAAAGAATATATGACTAAGATCCCCAAAACAAATTCAATAAATATAAAAATAAATAATTGGAGCTTAATTAAATTAAAAAATCTTCTGAAAAGCAAAGGAAATAATCAACAGAACATGAACAGATAACACACAGAATTAGAGAAAATACTTGCCGACTATACATCATACAAAGGGCATATATCCAGAATCTACAAAGGACACAAGCAAATCAGCAAGAAAAACAACCTTATCAAAAATAGAGCAACAGTTATGAACAAAAATTTTCAAAAGAAGATAGACAAATCGCAAAAAAAAAAAAAAAAAAAGAAAAAAGAAAAGAAATAATAATAAATGCTCAACAACAACAACAACAACAAAAATGCTCACTAAGTATCAGGTCAATGCAAATTAAAACTACAATAAGATACCACCTTACCCCTATTAGAACATTACTGAAAAGCAAAGAACAATGGCTATTAGTAGTATTATTTGTATTCTTTTTTTATTTTCATCATTCTAATGAACATTGTTTTAAAATGCAATTTTTATAAGAAAAACTAAAAATATTCAAACAAACAAGCAGTTAATGTATCTTACCCACACATTTTGGTTTTTCTGCACTCCAAAAACCATTTTCTGAGCAATGCATTTCCTTGGATCCATCAATCTTAAAGCCTGAATTACATTCAAAATGTACCACTTGTCCATAAGAATATTCCTGGTCCGGATCTGTTGCACTACTGATAACTCTTCCATTCTCTGGGTCTCTCACGGGTAAACACTTAACAACTGAAAAATAAAAATAACTTTTTCCCAATATAATTTAAAAGGTTTATCATAAAAAAATTGTGCATGTGAATAAAATCTTTAGCAAGACAAGATTGGAAGAAATTATTTAAGTGGATTTTGGAAGCATTTGATATACCTGTTGGCAAAAGATAAACACTGCTAAGAAACAACCAAAAAATCTTTTTTATCTCTGATTCTTTTCTGTGGGAGTGGGCCAAATAATTTATTACTTTTAATACTAGTTTGTATTTTTGTACAATGTATTTTTGTACTATTTAAGAAACAGTGTTTCTTTAAAAATTAAGAAATATGAAGCGTGGGGGAATTAAGTGGAAATTTTCCATATACTCTTCAGAATAATGTAACACTATATTCTTAAAAGATGTAAAAGCAATCTTTATGTAATTAAAGTCATATTTACTTCAATAGAGAAATCATCCTTAATTTTCTATCCTCGTTGATAGAGTTCAAAATAATTTGAGTTCTTCTTTTGGTTTTACCTAATATTTTCTAATTTCTCCAAGATTATAGTGTTCAAATTTGATTTTACCGCAGAATGACCCCATATACTTGTTAAAATGAAACTTCTTGGGCCATATCACTGCCCTATTACCTCAAAGATAAGTGTCCTGTGTGACTTTTCTGCAGATGTCCCCTAGAATATTAACTCCTTCCTTTCACTTACATATTCCTTTCACTTACATAGGTGAAAAGTCCTCCATTTCTTTTCACTGACAGAATTTTTGAGTGATTATGACATTTTCTCCACAGACACCACCCCAGAACTAGAACTATTTTGACTGATAGCCATTATTTCTATGATGACTAGAGATTTGGATAAGCTCAAAACTTGGAAATAGGAGTTCTATTTTTCTCATTCTCACTGTTTGCTTTATAGACCAGCCAAAAATATCAGCTCTCTTTTGCTTCATGCCTTTGCAGTGAAGCTGAGATCACAGGATGACCTCCCTTGGTGAGGAATGGGGAGGGGATGTCTCATTTATGTTCTCTACCACAGCTGTTACCACAGATCCCTACAGTAGGATAGTTATCGGGTGAGTGTTTCTTCATTGATAAAGCTGAAATTCTGATCTTCATTAGTTAAGTTAGAGATACTTGTATCCATCAATCTTAAAGCCTGAATTACATTCAAAATGCATTTCTAGTCATGAGAAGCCAAAAGGAAAGAAAAATGAGTTTTACATTTCTTAATGGCTAATGTTTTTATTATTGTGTCATAACAGGCTATTGTCAGATTTGGTTATTGAAAATACCAAACAATGTTGTAACAAAAAGACTAGGTTCCCATCTATATTATATGAAAAGGCAAGAAATAAACTGAATAAGAAATATTTAATTAGAGATTTCCAAGGGTATTTTAATGTGAGACATTTATTTAAAAGTCTTAGATATTTTAGGTATTTCAGTGTTCTTATAAATCGAGTTTACATCTACCTTCACATACAGGAACATCATTGGACCATCCATCTGCTTCACATTCACGGAAATCAATCTCACCTATCATTTGATACCTGAAAACTCAAAAATAACATAGCAGTGAGATTATGTGTATTTATATGCAGTTTAAGCTCAATACCATTCTGAATCTCTATAAACTCCATAACTCCAATTCAAAGAAAAGTAACATATGTATTTTCTTTCCTTTTAAACTGATAAGAGCAGGTACTACAATTGATCTTAGCTAAAAGGCTGAGAAATGATTATTTTCTTTCTTTCTATGTCTCTCTTCTTCATTGTTTTTCCTCCCTCCCTCCTTTCCTTCCTTCCTTCTCTTTTTTTTCATAAATTTATTGAAATAAATTTATTTCCCTCCCACACTTATTTCTCCCCCATTTCTTTTCTTTCTTTTAGAGCCTACAGGCCCTCTGGTGCATGGACTTAAAATAATCATAATACTTGGTTCATGACAAATTATTATTTTATTCACAGTACTCTTATTTTTCATCGAATTAATTAGCTACATTCAGTAATATAATAAGCTCCATGAACCATCACAAAAAAAAAAGTTAAAAATATCAGAGTGGCAACCCGAGATTGGCATCCACCCAGACCTCCAGAAGAGGTGCACCATAACCCACGATTGGCACCCTCCCAGACCCCAGTAAGAGCTTCACCAGGACACTCCTGGCCCTCCAGAAGAGCTGCTCCCACCCAGACCCCAGTTAGAGCTGCGCTGGGACCCATTACCCTACCTGTCGGGCCTCCCCATGCCCTGACCAGGAACTCCGGGAGCTGCACAACCTCGCATCCTGCCTCCTGTACCCTCCCTGCCTCCACACCACCCACTCATCTGGCCAGGGACTCTGGTAACCACATACCCTCTAGAGCCCTCACTGCCTCTGTGTGGAGCCCTTCTCTGTGCTAAAGTCACTGGGCACCAGGCATGCCCAGAACTGTGTGCACCACCCCCTGCCCTGTTGCTAGATCCAGGGGTGTCACCCTCGGTAGCTGCTCCCACAACCAGAACTCCCTGGTTGGAGGAGTCCCAGAAGAGCTATACAGGGTCACTCCCTACAAAGATCCAGCAAAAATAGAGTGATACCCCAGGGTCTAATCTTGGAGAGACACCACCCCAACTCTGAGGACGGCTAGAGGCAATGGTGAAAAACAATCATGAGACAAAATCAAAGGAAAAACTCTGGCAATATGAATAATCAGAGAAGATCAACCCCCCAAGGATCAATGGGACAGACACAGCACAAGATCCCATGCATAAACAGATAGCTGAGATGTCAGAAATCAAATTCAGAATCTGGATAGCAAATAAGATCAAATTAGAATTCCAAGCAGTAACCCAAAAGATGTCTCAAGCATTCAACGAATTCAAAGACCAAATGGCCAAAGATTTTGACACATTGAGACAAGAAGTTGCAGCCCTAAAAGATCTGAGAAACACAGAAGAATCCCTCAGTAACAGAATGGAGCAAGCAGAAGAAAGGATTTCTGACATTGAAGACAAAGCTTTCAAACACTCCAAAACTCTCAGAGGGGAAGAGAAATGGAGGGCAAAAACAGATCAATCTCTCAGA
>CAUYPK010038482.1:0-18071 GCA_963574355.1 Loris lydekkerianus
TATATATATATATATATATATATATATATATATATATATATATATATATATATATATAGTAAGGGATATATATACATATATATATATATATATATATATATATATATATATATATCAAGGGAGAGTCATGACCATTCCAGAGGGGGGGGAAAATATATATATATATATATATATATATAGCTTTACTTCTGGTTTTCTATTCTGTTCTACTGATCTGTGCATACTTTTATACCAGCATCATGCTGTTTTGATTACTTTACCCTTGTAATATAATTTGAGTCAGAGAATGGGATGCTGCCTACCTTATTCTTCCTGCTTAGTGTTGCTTTGCATTTCTGGGCTCTTTTTTTTTAATCCATGTAAGTTTTGGGGATGTTTTTTCTGACTCTGTGAAAAATAATCTTGGTATTTTGAAAGGAATTTCATTGAATATGTAGTTTTTTTGGGGGGGGCAGTATGTTTATTATGATAATATTTTCTATTTGTGTTGTCTAAAATTTCTTTCATCAGTGCTTTCTTGTTTCTTTTCCTTGTCGTTTTCTTGTACCTCCTTGGTTAAATATATTATTTCTAAGTATTTTTTGTAGCAATAAAAAATGAGTTCTTAATTTTCTTCTCAGCTTGTTTATTATGAATGTATAGAAATGCTACTAAGAGTATGTTCTGAGCTTTTGCTGAATTCATTTTTCAGCTATAGGAGTCTTTTGGATTCTTTGAAGTTTTCTTATATTACCGTATTATCAGCAAACAGAGATAATTTGACTTCTTCTTCTCTAATTTGAACATCCTCTATTTCTTTTCCTTGATTAGTTGTTCTAGCTAGAACTTTCTGTGCTTTATTGAATATAAGTGGTTACTGTGAACATCTTTGTCTTGTTTCAGTTCAGTTCAGTTGAAACTGAATGTTTTCAACTTTTCCCCATTCAGTATGATGTTGACCGTGGGCATATCATTTATGATTTTTGTTTTTTCCTTTTGTTAATTTTTTTCTATGCCTAGTTTGTTGAGACATTTTGTCATAAAAAAATATTGAATTTTATCAAATGCTTTTTCAGCATCGTTTGAGATGATCCCATGACTTTTGTTTTTAATTCATGTATCACGTTTATTAGTTTGCATATGTTGAGTCATCCTTGCATCCGTGGAATAAAACCCAGTTGCTTGCAGTGTGTTATCTTTCTGATGTACTATTGGCTTCCATTTGCCAGTCCTTTGTTGACAATTTTTACCTCTATCTTCATCAGGGATATTCTTCTGCATTTTCCTTTTATGTTGTTGTTGGTGTTTGTTCATTGACATTGGTATCAGGGCAATACTGTCTTCATAGAAAGCGTTAGGGAGAATTTCTTTGATATTTTAGAACATGTCTAAACATAGACATGTCTATGTCTTCATAGAAAGCATTAGGGAGAATTTCTTTGATATTTACAGCCTTCTGTATATTCTTACTGGTATCAGATTTTCTTTGTATTTTTGGTAGAATCTGGCTGTAAATTTCTCTCTGGGTTTCATGTAGTGGTGTTGTTAGGAAATTAAAAAAGCATATTTTAGATGGATAACAGAAAAATCAGTTAACTTAGTTAATACAAATTGTTACATCTGAAATGGAAAAGACAATGAACAGATGAATAGAAAGAGGCTATAAAGTTGAAGGAATCTGTCAAGTATATCAACATATAAATAACAGCATAATCAGAAGGAGAAGAGAAAAATGAAGTAAAAGTTTTAAAATAAATAACAGAAATCAGCTTCTGAAGTTTGATGAAAAACATGAATATACAATTTGAAGAAGTTGAAGAAAATCTAAATAGAATATTGAGAAATTAATTCACAGTTAAACACACAATAATCAAATTGTTGAAAATCACAAACTAAATAAAATTTTATATAAAGCAAGAAAAAAGTGGTAGATTTAGTAAAGAAACACAACAATATGTTTGACGTCTGATTTCTTATTTTAAAAGATGAAGTTCAAAACATAAGATATTTGAAATGTGACTAGATTAAATATTCCACTCACAGGCAAGGAAAGCTATATACTTAAACAGAAAAACAAAAATAAGAGCACAGTTTTGAGATCTACAGGACACACAGTTTAAAGTACAAAAATTGATCGAGTAAAAGGAGGAAAAAGCTACTCTGTACAAATAAAAAATAGGAGAACTGGTATTGCTAATACTATTATCAAAAATAAAAGAGATTTAAGAAGAAAGATTATTAGAGATAAACAAGACACTTTATGATCATAAAATGATAAGCTCATCAGGAATCTATAGCAATTATAGGCCTTTACTCAGTTTACAACAAAGGTCACAGAATATGTAAACTAATAATAACATAATTGAGGAAATAGATAATTTAGGAAAGATGAAGACTTCAATATTTGCTCTCAATGGTGGAATAATTACATAGAAAATAAGACAAAATACAGGAAACTTGAACAGCACTATAAGCCAAATTGATTTAATTTCAACAAAAGCATGAATAATTAGAAAACATTTTAGAATAAATAAAATAAAAAAAAAATCAAAGGTGATGGCACCTTATAAATATGTTAGGTCTACATCAAAAAAGAAATAAAAATATTAACTCAAAAGTCTTAAGTCTTAAAATATTAATTTAAAAGTATTAAGAAATTGGATACCTCTGCACACCAGTTAAAGTGACTATTATTATAAAAAAAAAAAAAGTAGAGTTGATGAGCATAGGGAGAAAAGGGAACCCTGATACACTGTTGGTAGAATGTAAATTACTACAGTCTCAGGTCTGGGAGCAGGATTTCTCCTGCTTTGTTTTTATTGCTGAGTTATGTTTTGGCTATTCGAGGTTTTTTTTGATTCCATATAAAATGAAGTATTATTTTTTCAAGATCTTTAAAGTATGACAATGGAGCTTTAATAGGTATTGCATATTAAAAATATATATTGCTTTGGGCAGTATGGACATTTTAACAATGTTGATTCTTCCCAACCATGAGCATGGTATGTTTTTCCATCTGTTAACATCTTCGGCTATTTCTTTTCTTAGAGTTTCATAGTTCTCTTTGTAGAGATCTTTCATTTAAATCATGAGTAACAGGATCTTTTCCCTCAAAACTTCTTAGAGCCTTTAATATGCTAATGTGCTTTGTGCGTTTCCAGGACTAATACAAGCTAGACAACATAGCATTTCTCAAATTCATTTGACCATAAAACATTATTAGTTTTTTCTTTGCTCTTTCCTCTGTTTTGGAAAAACCTCACATCATGTTGGGAATATCACATGACTCAGACTATTAAAATTCACAGTCTGAATAAATAAAATTCACTATTACACAATAGATGTGTGCGTCACATGTTCACATAGATATTTTGCTAGTAACACATAACAAAATCAAAGATGTTCACCAATACACAAAGAGAGGAATTCATGCCTCAATGTTAAAAGCCCAATTTAAAAACTGAGTAGTTATAAGTCTATAACGACTTAGTTATAAGTTATATACTTAATTATAAATTATAAAACTCAACTTTAAAATTGAATCATTATAAGATTAACAGTAGGATCTCTTGTTCCCTGATTGATTTCCTCGTCTGGACAGGATTTAATTGTGACGCCTACATGTTGGAGTCCCTTCATGACTGAAGAAGTTAGAACTGAGAGGAGAGACGCAGCCATCTGACAGTGTCTCTTTCCCTTCCAGGACAGAAACATATTTCTGTGTTGCATTTTGGAAAATGTCCTATAGCTGCTGCTTGACCCCTTCCTTGGAACTTTGAAACTCTCTGATCAGTTAAGCACAAGAAATCCTCCCCAATGTTCTAACCCTGCCTCTTTGGGCAATAAATAAAGAAGCATGGGGGTTTTCTCCCACTCCGCTGCAGAGCAGCACTGCGCGGCTGTCAGTGAGAGCAGAAAGGCGGGCCTGTGCATGGGGTTGCTGTGAGTTCCTACTGGAAGTGAATGAATCTCTCTGGAAGTTCTCTCTGCTGGATCCCCAGGGGCTGTGCCTCTAACTTTGATCTCTGAGACCAGAGCTTCACAGAAAAGCAAAACATGCTGACACGATTGGCTCTGGGGCAAGGATCATACTAGGAATTTATGGCTGGAATAGATAATGAAGAGTCTAAAGATGTAGAAACAGCAGGGATTGCAAATATTCCAGCCACCCCTCCTAGAGACACTTCTAAACCAGGTGCAAAATCACTCTAGAAAGGAGGAATTGAGGGCCTGGTCTGTTAGCAGCTGCTGTCCTAATAAACTGAAAATGTGGGCAGCTCATTCAAGGCTGTTGAAGAACAATGGTGGGATTTAGTTTGGAGAAAGGGTTGGAGTGGCAGGGAGCTCGGTAAAAAAGGAACAGGTAGGAGTTGGGGGTTGACACAGGTGATGTGAGTTCTAATCCAGCCATTCATCTGCTTTGGAGAGTCTTCCCATCCGTAAAGTAAGAAGAATATCTCTCAATGTTTGTTGTGAGAATAAATAAGCTTATCCAGGTAACTCTTTCAGAACAGTGGCTGACATTCAGTGTACAGGGATTACAGCCCCCTATGGGCCCAGTGTGCCTGCTGCCTGTTTTTATAAATAAAGTCTTATTGAAACCCAGCTACATGCATTCCTTTCTGTATCTTCTGATGTCAGCTGGCCTGGCCAGAATCCAATGGTTGAACAGTGGGGCCACAGAGAAATATTAGCTATTATTATTATTATATACATTACTAATACCAATTCCATAGAAATATAAGAATAAGATGAGGATAAATATGTCAAAGAACTTTTAAATGTCTCAAATGAACCTGTGTCTGACATAGGGGATGGTTAATTCAGCCATCTATCTATGCAATGTAATTTTATGTTGAATGTTTTAAATGATGTAAAAGAACAATACTTAAAATTATATGGACACACAGGTACCTACATAGCACTCCCTATGTGCTAAGCATGTGCTTGGTAACATGTTAGCACATCCTCAAACAGTCTCACTAGCTGGGTGCTAATTTTATCTTTGTTGTACAGAGGAAAACAAATGAAGCTCAGAGTGTTTAAGTGATATCTTCAAATTTATGCAGGGTGTAAAAGGCAGATGGAAACTGATTTATAAAAATAAAATAAACAAATAGTTGACACAACAGTATATGCAGTAATATCTAGTTGTAAAAAAAGTATAAATCTGTACATGCGTGTACGTATACACATTCAGAGGTTACAGAGAAGACATATATTGAAATGTTGACAGAAGTTCTGTTAGGGTGATAAGATAATAGACAATATTTAACGTTTTTCTTCTTTGTAGCTAAAAGAAGCTCTACACCCTGTGTAAATTTGAAGACATCACTTAAACACTTTGAGCTTCACTTTTTTTTTTCATATATTCTCTTGAACACGTGTAATAAAGAGGAAAAAAAGAGAGTTAGACAAGAAAATGGGTTATGCAATTCCTAAATGTCAGGCGTTATTTGCCAACACTCACACTTTGGACCTAATTACCACCTAGGTTAATAAGGTTTGAAAGCAAATGTTAATTTCCACTGAATAGGATTCCAGAGGAAAGGTCTGTCATGCCAGGAGTGTGTGCTGAGCTTCCCCATTTTCCTTCATGGCTCAGACAGACCTGCTTCAGCCTCACTCTCTTCCCTCACCCCTTCCTTACTGGAAGTTACAGAGCAACTTCCTTGTTCCCTCCTCTTTTTTGGAGGTCCGTGATTGCCTCCCAACTTTGAAGAATCCTGCTGCTTTTTATAAATATTTTGGAAGCATCTCAAATTTTATAAAAAGCCACTTAGAAGAGAGGCATCATGACAAATTGAGGAGTTCATGAGATCATTGCCCAGGTTTTTCTTGTATTTTTTCTTACTGTAGAAAGTGGGAATACATCCAAAACAGAATGTGCACTGCCCTGTTATATTTCTGGGAGAATAAAAGGAATCTGGTAGTGTCCTGCAAAGCATCCGACATTCACATGTTTTCCTGGCTGAGACATTTTGCCAAATGTCAGTGTTACCTGCAGAATGTGGCTCTTTTTATTTTAATCTGAGAATATCACTCCTGTGAATTATGATCTTTCCCTGGTTTGGATATTAGAGTGGGAATCGGGGAATCTGTGAAAGTAGATTCAGGCTAGGGAGGGAACAATGAACATTGCAGAAAAGGCAAGGTTAAGAGGTACCTGTAAAAATATTCTTTGTGAAAAATGTATCTCTGCTTTGCTCATTTTTAGAAACCTTTTCGTAGAAGCTTGGAGCCCCAACGTTCTTCCGTTGGGATTTTGTTTTTTACTACAGTAAGTTTGTATAGGAAATATATACTACTTAAGCAACAACTTGTGACAAACACTTTGTCATATGCTGGGATACATAAATGGGCAGGGAGACAGAGTTTCTGTTGTTATGTACATTACACATGAGTACAGAATAGAAAATTTAATGCTGTCGTGGGTGTAAAGTGTTTTGGAGAATGTCCTGGGTGATATAGGAGCATATAATGGTTTTAAACTAATCTGAGGGTCCTGGGAGTTTTCTGAGATACAGGGACAACTGGGCTGAGTTACCTGAAAGTTGAGGGGTGTTTGGGATAGACGAGTGTTTCAGACAGAGAGAACAGCTTATATGAGGGCCCAGAGGTAGAGGACAGCATGGCACATCCAAGAAATTAATTTCTTCTTGCAGCGTTGTTGATAGGTAGCCATAATTAATTATCTTTTAAGAACTGTATGGCACTTAAATACATGTATTGTAGAGAGTCAGGTGCATGGCTATAGAGTTCACAGCCCAGGTCATACACTGTTTAACATCCAAGCAGGAGAGTCAAACATCTTCATGAATTTTGACTCATTCTTATTCCTGTTCCCAACAGTAATGAAATAATGAGACACTAGAAAATCAAACATGTAATTTGTTTGTTTTGGGCTTTTATTTCCAAGAGGAAGTATGCACTCCATGGAAGCTCCACGTGTTTCTTCTATTAACTGCTGGAGCTGTGGAAATCCCTGTAGATGGGAGAAAAAAATACACATGAATTGGCATTCTTGGTCGGGAAAGATCAATTATCTTCCCCTACATAAATCCTAAAAGGTTGGCCTCTCCATACCCAAACTTTGGCCTCAAGGTATTTAAGACTGAAATCAGAAGCTATTTTAATAAATCTTGTCACAGAAAGTATGATCCTAGCTCCACTCTCACTGAAGAAAGAGAGGGAGTAAAAATAAACATTTATTGAGCATGTGCTATGCACAGGAGATTTATGTATATTTCCTCCTTTAGTCTTAACAATTCAGCTAGGAAGATACTCTACCAGGAAGACATTATCATCCATCTATACGGGAAAACCAAGTTCAGACTCTAAAGACCGCGTTTCACTCCCTCATTTTGCCTCTCTTTGAATTGGATCATCCACTGACCACGCTCACCTCCAGGAGGGCTGATCTTACCTGCATGAACAGGTGTCTTTTCTTTCCTTTGGAACCTATGTCCTGCATACACTGGGTTCTTTCATAAGTCAGTGGTAGGATCAGAGAGGGCTAGTCAGTCCTGTTTCAGAAGCAACAACAGGAAGCAGCAACGTAAGAGACATCTAGGATGGTTCATGCCACACAGGAAGAGAGGAGATGATGAAAAGATTGCTTCCCTGTGCATGTAATTTGCAAAAAGAACCAGCAGGACCTAGGGGTGTAGCAGCAGGGAAGGTGATGGGTTGTCATAAAGCAACTTTATTGTTGTCCCTCACAACGTGCAAACTTTATTTCGCTGTCTCCAGGTGAAAGCCTGTGCACCCTTATGCTTTTCTTACCTATTCTATTGCAATAAAAGATCTTGTGGTCATTTTAAGCCACTTACACAGTACACGGCAGAAGTAAGGATGCATGGTCCCATCTAATCGTCAACTTTCAAACTAGGTGGAAAATTAAATCATCTTTCTTCTTCCAGGTAGGACCTGTTAACTAG
Organism: Loris lydekkerianus; assembly: GCA_963574355.1. Classification (NCBI taxonomy): domain Eukaryota; kingdom Metazoa; phylum Chordata; class Mammalia; order Primates; family Lorisidae; genus Loris; species Loris lydekkerianus. Next base: position 7,920 of record CAUYPK010038482.1, read on the forward strand.
CCTCTCTCCTTTTTATTCCACTGGCCTCTGGGTTTAAGCAGGTGGGAACCAGGCAGGGAGGAGAGAGGAGAGAAGCATGGAAGTTCTGATTTGATTGGCGCTGCCTTAAGATGGTTCTATGCTCTCTGGACAGACTTGTCCTCTCATGGGCATCTAAGTAGGTTCTTCAGAGAGGTCCCCTCATCTCTCTTTTGACCTTGGCTGAGAGGACTCCACCTGCCTCATTGCTTAACATTTCAGGAGCCTCCAGGAATCCCGCAGTAGCTTTGGCTGCTCTCGGCTGGGGTCTGTGCACCCTTCCATGTACCCTGACTGACTGCAGGTGACACCGGCTAGTGCTATCCCACACATTGTCCAGTTTGAATCCACAGAACATGCTCACAGATCGTGGTGCCGACAAACTCTGCAAGTGGACTTCGTTCCTAAGCCAACCACTTCTTTTCCGGCTGAGCAGAGAATCTGTCTATGTTTTGTCTCGGATTTCTCAGATGAGAGCCAGATAGAAGTTCCCAATGTACCCACATGAGGGCTCTTGCGTTAGTCTCTCTGGGCTGTTTCCTTAAAGTTCCTTTGTCTTGTTCTGGAGTAAAAAGGATTATCTTCTCCCACTCCTCGAGGGAAGTAGAACATTTAGTATAAATCTCTAAACATAAGTATATCCTCCATAGTGTTTTCTCTTCTGACCCTTACAACATGTCTGGTTCAGTTCAGGGGTGTAAGAGTCAATTGATTATTAATAGTTTTTAAACACTTCCCTTGTGATTTTTTAGGGCACAATCTATATGACAAACTGCCTTGTCATTTTTGACATGTATGTACATTTATGACTGTCCTTCTTCACCCTTCTAGATCATCATGAGCCTTGCAGATGCTCTCATTAGGGAGGCAGAGTCTATTTCCTCACCCCTGGAAGTGAGGCTGGCTGTGTGACTTGCTTTGGCTTGTCATGACCATATGTCCACACTGAGCTTGGCACCCAGAGTGCTTGTGTGTTTGTCTGTCTGTTTGTCTCTCTCCACCCCACCCCACCTCATGCCATTGCCATGAGAACATGCCCAGGCTAGCCAGCTGGAGGATGAGAGACAAGTGGAGCAGAATCCAGCCATCCCAGTCATCTCAGCCAACAGCCAGCCAACCCCAGTCATGTGATCAATCCCAGCCGAGATGAATAAAGTTACCAGGCTGCCCACCCCAGACATGTGGGCAATGATCATTCATAATTATATGCCACAAAGGTTTTGTGGCTGATTCCACAACATCGTATCAGCATTAGATGACTGAGAAGTATCTGACATCTACATCCTTAGGACGCCATCTGAAAATGCTGTCTTCTCACAAATATTGCTTCAAAACTCTAAACTCCAAACTAAGAAGACTATTCATTTTTAGCCCTTCTTTAGTCCTTCTTTCTTTCTTCTTTTTTATTAAGTCAAATACACATAGATCATGAATACATTTATGCATATGTGAGGTACAATGTGTTGATTTTTTTAAAATACAATCTGACGTGGTTACATCAAACCAATCAACATAGCTTTCGTCTCATTTCTTTGATTATTGTGTTAAGACATTTATGTTCTACACTTGACAGATTTGACTTGTTCCCTTGCCATCTGCTCCGTAAGTGTGGTCCTGCCTTTTACCCTCCCTCTACCAAACCTCCCCCTCCCCTCCCTTCCCACTCCATTTCTCTCCTTCATCCTGGGCTATAGTTGTGTTCTATCTTTCATAAGAAAGTGTGAGTAAATATAAGTAGGTTTCATATAGTCCTTCTTTCTGATATTTAAGGTGACAAAAGTTCATGTACCTTGCCTTAGTTTAAGCACATATAATAACATAGATTTCACAATGTGAACCCCAATCTGTGCTCAATAGAACAAGTATTCCCCGAAGTGCTCCATGATGTGAGATGCCCAAGTTCAGAAAGTGTCACGGGGCCAGGCCTAGGGTGTAAGGAGGGAGCTGCTTTCCCAGGGCACAAAGTACCAAGCCACATTAGGATCTGAGGCAAGAAGGGTGATATTCTAATAAAATACTTAACTGTTGGCCATTTGCTCTCCGGGAAGATTCTAGCAGCTTGAGAATGCTGGCCCCCCCATGTTTGCACCATGTGGGAGTCTGTCTCTGCTTTTTCTCTTACCCAGTCTTGTTGTTTTAATTTTCAGCCACTGGATTTGCAATAGCATGTACTGTATAGCATGCTGCCACAGATCACTTCTTCCGGGGGGTGAGTTGCCCCAGGTTTGGCAGTGGCCAGCCACAGAGATGAGACTCTGCAGTCATCACCCATGATGGAACATTGCCATGAGGGTTGAAAGTCTCTTTCTGTCTTTGAACAGTCTCTAAAACAGGTAGGAACTAGAATTGGTTGGTTCTTATGCTAAATTTGCTGCTGACTTGCTGCGAGACTTTGAGCACATACCTTTCTCTCTCTGAGTTTCCATTTCTCCAAATGCAAAATAAAAAGAGCAAAATAGACCTCTGAAGGCTTTGTCCAGTCATAAAATTCAGTTCCTGTTGCGCAAGTTTCTAAAATATATTTTGCCAGGCATGGTGGCTCACACCTGTAATCCTAGCAGTCTGGGAGGCCAAGGCAGGTGGATTGTTGGAGCTCAAGAGTTGGAGACCAGCATGAGCAAGAGTGAGACCCCATCTCTAGTAAAAAATAGAAAAATTAGTCAGGTGTTGTGGTGGGTGCCTATAGTCTCAGGTACTTGGGAGGCTGAGGCGGGAGAATGGCTTGGGCCCAGGAGTTTGAGGTTGCTGTAAGCTATGACACCATGCACTCTAGCCTGGGGCAACAGAGTAAGAATCTATCTCAAAAAATAAAATTAAAAAAAAAAAAGTGTTCTCATGTTCTTAGAACCTCAGAGAGATAGGAACCCAATGGAGGGGAGATTAACTGTACTATGAAAAAGAGGCCTTGTTCTTCATTTCCCCCATAAGACCACGGTTCTCAAAGTGTGTTTTCCTAGGCCAGCAGCATTGGTATTCCCTTGAGGACTCATCAGAAATGCAAATTCTCAGTCCGCTCTGCAGAGCCCATGAATCAGGACATCTGGAGCCGGTGTCCAGTGAGCTGTGTTCTGTAGAACCCTGCTGGTGGTTCTGATGAATGCTCAAGTGCAAGAACTACTGTGCTTGTCCCTTGGAGCTTGATTCCAAGAGGATCATTGCCAATCATCACGAGTCATTGTCAACAGCCCTGTGTCCTGACCGTACGCCAGGCACGTGCTGAAGGCTTTACGTGCACATCCCGATGAATCCCCACAAACCTGTAAAGTGGGTGCTGTGATGTTCACCCCCACTTTACAGGTGAGGAAGCTAACAGCTAGAGACATTACAGTGCCAGATGTTGCACAGCAATTCAGGGGTAGGGCTGGGACAAGAACCTGGATCTGTCTGTTCCAAAGCACATCCTGTATTGTACTTGCCTTTCTTAGGGGAGATCTAATTGTCAGCCCCAAAGCAGAGGGAAGGGGAAAGGATTGAATTTAGCAAGGTCATGAGACAGGTCCTGGAAACTCACCTTTATTTAAGCATCACAGTCCCCTGGGGAGTTTTTGTTTTTTGTTTTTTTTTTTAACTGTCTCATGACCAGGCATGACCATCTCTGGACAGTGGGATCCCAACACTTTTAGTACTCCCCAAGTGAGTCCAATGTACAGCTAAGGTTAAAAGCCAGTAGTTTAAAGAGTTTCCTTCCCAGCTGGAGACTGACTTCCCCTTCCTCTTATTTCTGCTCAGCGCTGCAGCCACCACCAGCTTGAAGGGTATTTCCTTCAGCATCGATGGGAAAAACCCACAAAAAAGCCACACGTTTATAAATATATCCTCTGCAGTTAACAGAGCTCACAGTCATTTTACAGATGAGCGAACAGAGGCTCAGAGAGGGCCAGTGACCTCCTCAAGGTTGCACAGTTTCTCTCAACATCCTCTAAGGCAATTGCTTTTCTCCCACAAGCTGAGCAATCTGAAGGCTTAAACCCTTTCACGGTGAGAGACGCTCTCAAGTCTTCTTGTGGTTTTGATTCCTTTTTGCAATAGTGCTTTGCATTTTCTCCTAAATTCCTTCCAGCTGTCAGGTAGGAGCTCCCCCCGATAAGGATTTCCCCAGTGTGGGAGAGAAACATTTACCAGAGGTAACCGAGCACACCAGGCCCCCTCCGGACAGTTCCCAAGCATATGGAATATATTGTGGTCAGAGGGAAATATATTTTAAGAATTTCTCCTGCATCTTTTCAGAGGCATTCCACCCAGGATCACCACAGGTGTCATGAAAAGTGGGCTTTTGCTCTTTCCCAGTAAGGAGGGGGCAGACTTCGGCTCCATGAGCATGGAGATCAGCATGGGCCTCAGCCCACGGCTGCAGGAGCCCTGCACCTAAACTCTCAAAGTTGGGTTACTTCTGTTTTCCCTGGGTGGGTGTGCGCAGCGTAGGCAGGATATTTGTGAGAATGATAAACATGTATTGAGTGCTATCAATTAGCACACACCCCCACACACTCTATTCTCTTACCACATAGTGTTTCCATCTAACCTATTATGTGTTTGGATTTTTCTTTGTGGTCTGCATTTCCCCCATGAGGGCAGCAATTCCCTCTGTATTTTTTCCCCAGCTTCTAGAATATCTTCTTTCACATAGTTGGTACTCAGTAAATGTTTGATAAATGAATGGGCTAATCTTTTCACATTCATTCTATCAACTTAATGTTCATGACAACCCAATATGGTAGAAAGTGTTATTAGCCCTTATTTTATAAGTAAGAAAAATGAAGCCCAGAGAGGCTAAGTAACTTGACACAGGTCACACAGCTATATGTGTTTTCCCAATCCATGGGAAAACAAAGGAAGTACTTCAGGAAGCCAAGTCTTTGAAAGGACACTTTGATACCTAGTGTGTCTCAAACCCTAGGTTGGGTGATGGTGAATAAGATGCAGTTGTTGACTGCAAAGAATTTACTATCTTCTAACGAAGAGAGATGAGTTAGCGAGTAATGGCATTGAAGTGAGGTAGGTGTTGCAATGGGGGATACCCAGGTCACCAGGAGTGCTCAGAGAATGACACATCTTTGCCAAAACCAGGAGGGCTTCCTAAAAGAGGTGACGTGTCACAACTGTCATTGTCTTTGCCATGTTCATCAGCATCATGATCCTCAAAGTTATAATTTCCTGAGGTCTTTCTTTGTTGCACACACCATAACAAATTCTATCCATTTTTAAATGTATTCTTCGTAAAATAACCTATCAACATGTTACTAGACTCATTTCATAGATGAATAAACTAAGTTCAGTGAGGGTGTATAATTTGCCCAAGTCCCAAAGGAAGAGGCTGGACGGGAATTGGATCTCAGTTCTCTCTGGCCCTGCAGTCATGGTCCGCATGTGACCAGAGACCCTATGGATGTGTGTCAGGGGAAGTGTGGGAGAGTAACTCAAATAAAGAGAAGAGATGTGTTTTCTGCAGAGGGAAAAGGTTGGGAGGTCAGAGAAGTAGAAGGCAGATGTGAGTAAAAGGGTTTAGAATCCCATTCCCCAGGCCACCAACTTGGGTGACCTCACCTGGGACATAACAGGATCTCAGCCGTATCCATATCTCCCACCCCTGCTGGGTCTAATCCACAGAGGGTGGCATCACATTATATAAAGTGTGGTTGTTCAGGCAGCAGGGGTTACAGGCAGGGCTCCTGCCTCTGGCTGGGGTAGACAGAGATTGGCAGTAGTAATGCAACATTCAGTCCAGGGTTTGGTTGGTTCTCTGCTTTCCCTGCTGTGTGTGTTCAAGGTAGGATATTAGCGAGAGTGATACTCATTTATGGAGTGCTAATTGGCTTCATGTGATCCATCAGCCATCCTGAGAATTTTTTTTTCTTTTTTTTTTTTGAGACAGAGGTCTCACTATGTCACCCTCGGTAGAGTGTCGTAGCATCACAGCTCACAGCAACCTCAAACTCTTGGGCTTAAGCAATTCTCTTGCCTCAGCCTCCCAAGTAGCTGGGACTACAGGCGCCCACCACAATGCCCAGCTATTTTTTTGTTGTATTATCATTGTTGTTTAGCAGGCCTGGGGTGGGTTCGAACCCATCAGCCTCAGTGTACGTGGCCAGCGCTCTAACCACTGAACTACAGGCACCAAGCCAGCCACTCCCTGATAATTTATAGGATGATCAATTGTCTGACCAGATACTGGTAACCTTACCGTGAGAGTGAGTTGGTTCTTTTTTTTTTTTTTTTTTGCAGCTTTTGGCCAGGGATGGGTTTGAACCTGCCACCTCCGGCATATAGGGCCGGCGCCCTACTCCTTTGATCCACAGGTGCCGCCTGAGTTGGTTCTTTTGTAATTACCTCCTGGGTACCTTTTAATTCCTCTGTTAATATGTTTACTATATTTTTTGATGTGTTTTCTTGGGGTTACAGTGTGACCTCAATTTATTATAATCTCTTTCAGATGAATAGTAATTTAATTCTGATAAAATATCAATGGTTTATTCCCATCTAGCTTCATTTTCTCCTCCTCCATAGTACTCTATTCTTTGAAGTCTGCTTGTTCTATAAGGCCATGATTAAGTTGTTAAACTCTATCGCGCTTTCCTATGAACCATGCTGTAGGCTAAGCACTTCTCACAGGTGATATTATTTAATCATAGCAAAGCCTATAAAAACAAAATCATAAAGCAATACTACAATTATCTCCATCTTAGGGATAGGAAAAATAAAGTGTAGAAGTATTTAGCAATTTGCTCAGGAACGTGATCCTAATAAGTGGTAGAAATAGAATTCTAACCCAGGTAGTGTGAGTCTTAACAACAACAACAAAATGTTTCAGGCCAGATTTAAAAATGGTGAATCCAGATTTACTTTGGAGATGAGAAAATCAGGGTGAAGTCAAAGAGACGGAAGTCCAGAAGTGTACCATGTCTAAGACTCATTAGCTTCTTTCTCTCCAAGCAATGTTCAGTTCAAGAGTTGGTCAACACTTAGTGAACATGCGCTATGCCACTGGGGACAGGGCAGGTGAGGTCAGAGATGTATCTGTCAGAAGCTCCCTGTACCCTGACCACTTCTCACCTTGTGTCCTCTACTCTGAACCCCTCCCTCATGCATTCATTTGGAAGACATCATATGGTCCCAGTCAGGGAGCATTAAAAATGCAACCAAGTGCAACTTGCATATTTTCCACCGTCTCAGCGAGCCTGAACTAATAGGTCAGTCCAAAGTGACTCACAGGAAATCAATACTCTTCCCCTGGTCCCTGAGCTCCACAACGAACCTGACTCAACTGCCTCCTTTTATTTAACCCTTCCCTGGGACGCTGGCAAGCAAACATACATGGTGACTCACTGAAAGTTGTTCGTTCTCATGGGGCAGAAACCCTTCTGTGTTTACTCTCCCCAGAACACTAGCCGAGGCCACTCCCCTTTGTCCTTCCATCCCTGACATATCTGCTTTGAATCACTGACTTAGCACATCCAGGGAGCAGGGATTCCCCTTTAACAAAAGGCAGAACTTGACTTCAGAGCTGATTCGGATCTTGGAGTAATTCCATCTCTCCCTACTCCCTTGAATCTAGTGGAAGTCAATAAATAGAATGGTGAGGCAGGTGTTGATGGCTCTGACCACCACCCAGAGGACTCTTCACACACCCCATCATCTGCTCCCATGAGACAGATCTGTGTCATTAAACCAGCTCTCAGAATTTGAAAGCACTTTCTTCTTTGGCTCTCAAACCATTTTTTCAATTACGATCAAACAGATCCCACTAATCTCTTTTAAAAGCTAGTGCGTGACTGAGCCAGGATCTGAACACAAGAAGTTGTCTGACTTGAGAGCTCAAGCGGAGTCTTGCTGGTGCCCATTACAACCCATCATGGGGCTACAGTACCTGCTCCTGAGTGATGCTGGTGACGGTTCTGCCAAGCTCACCCTGACAGCAGGAAGATAACTGCATTTTACAGAGGAGCAAAGTGGAGTGTACAAGGGAAGGGGATTTGAGCCAAAGGACTGCAAGATGGGAGTGACAGAAACGGAAGGGGATGTTCCTGCTCCCCATCCTTACCTCTCTCCACACACAGATGCCTTGACAACATTCCTTCCTATTTCCAAGCAAAAATATCCTAATATGTTAGTATATTATATTAATATCCTAAATATATTAGTTTGACATCAGAATTAACCAGGATGTAGTTTCAACTGCTGATACAAAGATCCACATTGATAGTAACTTCAGTGAGATAGTTTATTTCTCTATCCTGTACCACTTTAAGGGCAAGCTGTCCCGGCTGGCACGGCAGCTCTGTGGTGTCCCGCCCTCGGGCTTGCTTCATCTTCTCGCATCCCACTGGCCTGGTTACGTGACCACAGCTAACTGCAATGGCGGCTCGGAAGTGTGTCTTTAGGTGGGTGCACATGCTCCTACCTAAAATTTGGAGATTCCCTTGCCAAAGGACAAAGAGGAGAATGGAGAGCAAGAGACTGGTGGCAGTTTCCCTTCTAGCATTTCTTTATTTTTTTATTTTTTTATTAAGTCATAGCTGTGTACATTGATATGATCATGGGGCATCATACACTAGTTTCATAGACTGGTTGACACGTTTATATCACACTGGTTAACATAGCCTTCCTGGCAATTTCACAGTTATTGTGTTGAGACATTTACATTCCACATTTACTAAGTTTCATATGTACCCTTGTAAGATGCACCACAAATGTATTCTCACCAATCCCCCTCCTTCCACCCCTCTTCCTCCCCTCCCTCTCCCCCTTCCCCCTATTCCTAGGTCGAAAATGGGTTACAGCATTCTTGTGAAAACCCTAAATTAGTTTCATAGTAGGGGTAAGTACATTGGATACCTTTTCTTCCATTCTTGGGATACTTTACTAAGAAGAAGAATATGTTCCAGCTCCATCCATGTAAACACAAAGGAGGTAAAGTCTCCATCTTCCTTTAAGGCTGCATAATAATATTCCAAATTGTAAGAGGAAAATTCACAACAAGGACTATGAGGAAAAGAAGAACAAACAAGTAGAGGCAACGCTTTCTCCAGCCATAAATGCCAATTTTGCCGACACACTGATTCTCTGGCCTCTCTATGTGGGTACCTTCTATGGCTGTAGTGTACTGCTCGTGAACTGTCTGTCACAGGATATGCAGTGGGAAGGAAGAGAGGAACAGAAAGAGAAGGAACTTGTTTGTCAATACTGATTTACTATCAGCCTACAAAAATAGTTTCAACCCCACTAACAAATCTCCAAAATTAATGATTTTTAAAAAGAGAACAAAATATTACTTTGAAACATATCACTCTGTTAAAATAACAAGAATCTCTTTAATCTGTCATTTAAAATACCTTAGACATGACAAATTTATTTAAAATCCAGTGACCAGGCTGGGTGCTGTGACTCATGTCTGTCACCCTGGCACTCTACGGAGATGGATTGCTTGAGCTCAGGAGTTCAAGACCAGTCTGAGCAAGAGCAAGACCATATCTCTACTAAAAATAGAAAATTTAGCCAGGCATTTGGCAGGTGCCTATAGTCTCAGCTACTAAGGAGGCTGAGGCAGGAGGATTATTTGAACCCAGCAGCTTGAGGTTGCTATCAGCTAGGCTAAAACCACTTCATACTAGCCTAGATCACAGCATGAGACCCTGTTTCCAAAAAAAAAAAAAAAAAAGGTAAAATAAATAAATCAAATCCAGTGACTATATCTTAAATTTTTCAATCAAGAAATTCAACATCTATCTATCTGTCCATATATATATGTGTGTGTGTGTGTGTGTGTGTGTTCTACAAGGCTAAACTTGGAATTGAAGCATCAGCCTAAAATAATCAAGTTATCAAGGTTTTTTTCTTTTGGCAATTTTTTTTTATTTTTTTTTTTTTATTTTTTTTTAATATAGATAAAAATATGCACCATAGATGTGGCCTGACCCATTACCCTCCCTCCACCCAAACCTCCCCCCTCCCTTCCCCTTTCTTGGTCCTTTTCCCATAGTCTTGTGGTATAGTTGGGTTATAGCCTTCATGTGAAAGCTATAATTTAGCTTCATAGTAGGGCTGAGTACATTGGATACTTTTTCTTCCATTCATGGGATACTTTGCTAAGGAGAATATGTTCCAGCTCCATCCATGTAAACATGAAAGAGGTAAAGT
>CAUYPK010038483.1:0-108771 GCA_963574355.1 Loris lydekkerianus
GCCTGAGTAAAACCAAGACCTTGTCTCTAAAAATAGCCAGATGCCAGGTGTGGTGGCTCATGCCTGTAATCCCAGCACTTTGGAGGCCTAGGCAGGTGGATTGCCTGAGCTCACAAGTACAAGAACAGCCTGAGCAAAAGCGAGACCCCATCTCTTAAAAAAAATAGCTGGGCGGGAGGCGCCTGTGGCTCAAAGGAGTAGGGCGCCAGTCCCATATGCCAGAGGTGGTGGGTTCAAACCCAGCTCCGGCCAAAAACTGAAAGAAAAAAAAAAAAATATATATATATATATATATATATATATCGAATATATATATACATATTTATATATATACATATATTTCGAATATATATATATTCGAAAATATATATATATACCGAATATATATATATATACCGAAGGTGGCGGGTTCAAACCCAGCCCAGTGCCAAAAACAAAAACAAACGAACTAAAAGAACTCAGTGGGTGGCACCTGTGGCTCAAGGAGTAGGGCGCCGGCCCCATATACCGGAGGTGTTGGGTTCAAATCCAGCCCCGGCCAAAAACTGAAAAAAAAAAAAACTCAGTGAGCAAAGGTTTGCAAGGTGGGACACCCAGGGCCTGACAGAAAGCGAGTGTTCTATAAATATCACCTATCACTATTAAGCTCTGATTGGAAATTCCCTAGATAAGTTCGTTTTCGCGATCAAAACTTGGCTTGATCCTAGCACTCTGGGACGCCAAAACCTGAGGATCGCTTAGGCTCAGGAGTTCGAAAGCAGCCTGCACAAAGCGAGACCCTGTCTCTACTAAAAACAGAAAAACTAGTCAGGCATGGTGGTCGGTGCCTGTAGTCCCAGCTACTCGGGAGATTGAGGAAGGAGGATCCGAGCCCAGGAGTTTGAGGTTGCAGTGAGCTAGGCTCATGCCACCGAACTCTAGCCTAAGAAAGAGCGAGAACCTGTCTCCTGAGGCTGGGCCGGGACGCCTTGGGGAAGAGGCACCGCCGGGCCCACAGCGCCCCTGGTGGCTGCTCAGCGCTCAGCGGGGCGGGGCTGATTAATACTCTACAACAGGTACAACCGGTTGGGGTGAAAACCATGCGCCCTCGCCCTACTTGGACTAGCCACGCCTTGCCCCCAGCATTCTTGAACATCATCTTCCCTCCTCGCCGCGTCGGGACTCAGGGGTATTTAAATTCTAGCCTGATTTCCCTCAGGCCCCCAACCACGGGGCCCCAGGAATCCTGCTGCTAAATCCCTGCTCCTTCAGACACCCATCTACCAACCCCTATTCCTAGGGGACCTGGGGCTCTGGTCGTTGTGTGCCTTCAGTCTCAGCGACAGATCGATTGCGCTACTTTTCCTGACCTTTTCCTCCTAGAAAGCTATCCCAGGCAACGACCAAAGACCTTCAGCCCTGACTCAGGAGTGCCGTATGCCAAGTCCCACCTCCTGTAGGTCAGGATATGCAAATTCTGAGCTCTTCTCCTCCCACTTCCCAGCACAGTTCCCAGGACTTGCCCACCCCTCGTTCCTCCTTGAAGGGACCTAGACATCCTATCTGCAATTCCCACCCCATCTGGTCCCCTCCTATCCCTACCCACAAAAACCACCTCTTTTTTTAAGAATCTGACCAAAGCCCCACCTCCAGAGGACTCAGGTGAGAGATTCCCCCAACCCCGCCCCTTTAGGAAACTTAGGTACCTGTAGTCCCCTCCCGGGTTCTCCAGAGCCCGCCCTCCTTCCTCCCGAGGCCTCTACGCGCCTTTCTCAGGGATATCCGTCTCTCCCAAGACACCTGAGGGACCCATGGCTGCAGCCGCGGCCCGGCAGGGGCAACAGTGGGAAGAGCCCCGCACTCTGGGGCGGGCGGTGAGGCTGCTGCAGCGCCTACAAGAGCAATGCGGGGACCCCCGGCTGGCCATGAGTCCCCCGTCGCTGCGGGACCTACTGCCCCGCATAGCGCAGCTACTGCGAGAGGTGGTCCACACCCGGCGGGCGGGCGACGGAGGCGACCCTGAGGGACCCGGGGGATCTGGGGACTTTCTTGTAGTCTATCTCGCCAACCTGGAAGCCAAGAGCCGGCAGGTGGCGGCACTGTTGCCACCCCGGGGCCGGAAGGGTGCCAACGACGAGCTCTTCCGGGAGGGTTCCAGACTCAGGTGAGTGGGAGCCCTCGCCACAGAACAAAGTTCTCATGAGTAAACTCCGGCTCATTCTCTCAGGGCTCCAGGTCCCAGCCCCTCCTCCCTCAGACCCAGGGGTCTCCAGCTGCAGCCCCTCTTCCCCTAAGGGAACCTAGAAAACTGAGCCGCCCAGTTTTTTCCTTCCGTGGGCACCCAGGCCCTCAGCCACACATTTCCCCTTCTTAATCACCCAGCAGCGGGTTACAGTTCCCATTGCCTCACTCTCCCAGAACATGGGGACCCCAGGGCCTTCCTATATGAGGAGGGGTGGATGGATACACCTGGAGAAAGGGATCATTACGCCCCATCATGGTCCCTGCCTGAGCTACACACTTGGTCTTTAGTTCCTGGGAAACAGCTGACACAGGACCTGGGACTTACCTGTACTCTGTCCCTCTGCTGTCCTGGACTTTGAAGAGGGGGCCACTGAGCCACAGGGCAGACGAGGTTTGGAGCAAAGCCCAGAACAAGATTGATCAGTGGTTCCCTACCCTGACAGGCCCTACACCCCTCCTTTATAGTAAATATTTTGGGGGATCTCCTTAATTCATCCTGAAATGACATGCATAGGTTTAACAACCTACTTATCCATATTTTTTAATAACTATAATGTCCAAATTATAAGAGACCGATAAAAGGAATGTTTTTCATAATATATTATCTACATTTTGAATGAAAATGCCAAGGTATAATTATTCTGGGAGGCAGAATTGAGTAATCAGACACATATACCTGTAAGTAGAACCACCAGGAGGCAGAATCAAATAGTCTTCTCTTGATATACAGAACAGCAAGATTTCTGCAAAATTCAGTATAAATTTAAAATGTGCAAAAAATGCTTATGGGTTGGAGGATAAGATAAACTATCAATGGATTTTCTCCTCTGATTCACAGATGTCTGCTGGGACATTTAGAAGTCAAGTGGGATGAGGAAAGATCTTGCTGGAGAGGAATTATCCTCACAATCTAATATCCTCACTCTAATCACTATGTCAAGCAAACTTCTAGAAGCTCTTTAGAAGGGTGCTATAACTCCATTGAGAGCCACTGTTCTAGTGGGGTCTCAAAAGTAGGAAGTCTAGGGCTTTAGTGAGTATCTAGTGGATGTGCTTGGTGCTTAGTGTCACAAGAGGCCTGGAAACTACTTGAAGAAGGTTCTAGACATAGCCAGGCACTCTTCATTAAAATTTAATGCAAGGAATGTATATAGTTTTTAAGTTTCTAATAGACATATGACAAAAAGACGTTTTAAAAACCAGGTGAAATGAGTTGTTTTTTGTTTTTGTTTTCTGAGTTTTTTTGATTCAGAGGCTCACTCTGTCACCCTGGCTAGAGTGTCATGGCATCGTAGCTCACAGCATGATGATGTGAGCTCAAGCAATCCTCTTGCCTCAGCCTCCCGAGTAGCTGGGACTACAGGTGCCCGCCACAACGCCCAACTAGTTTTTCTATTTTTATTTTTTATTTTTTTATTTTGTTTTTTGAAACCAAGTCTCACTTTGTCGCCCTCGATACAGATGAGTTTTTAAAAAATGTCATGAGCTAGGCACAGTGGCTCACACCTATACTCCTATACTTCAGGAGGCTGAAGCTGGAGGATCTTTGAGGTCAGGAATTTGAGGTTGCAGTGAGCTATGATGCACTCCACTGCTCTCTAGCTCAGGTTACAGAGCAAGACTCCATTTCCAATACACACACACACACCAAGAAAATGTTATGGCTTAGCATGGTAGCTTATGCCTGTAATCCCAGCACTTTGGGAAGCTGAGGTGTGAGGATTGCTTGAAGCCAGGAATTTGAGATCAGCCTGGACAACACAGAAAGATCCTATCTCTACAGAAAAAAAGTTTTACAAAAAGAAAATGTTATTTTGGGCGGCGCCTGTGGCTCAGTGAGTAGGGCGCCAGCCCCATATACCGAGGGTGGCAGGTTCAAGCCCGGCCCCAGCCAAACTGCAACAAAAAAGTAGCCAGGCGTTGTGGCAGGCGCCTATAATCACAGCTACTCAGGAGACTAAGGCAAGAGGATGGCTCAAACCCAAGAGTTTAAGGTTGCTGTGAGCTATGACACCACAGCACTCTAGCCAGGGCAACAGAATGAGACTCTATCTCAAACAAAAAAGAAAGAAAGAAAAAAAAAGGGCACCTGTGGCTCAGTGAGTAGGGCACCAGCCCCATATACTGAGGGTGGTGGGTTTGAACCCCTCCCTGGCCAAACTGCAACAAAGAAAATAGCCGTGTGTTGTGGTGGGCGCCTGTAGTCCCAGCTACTCAGGAGGCTGAAACAAGAGAATCACCTAAGCCCAAGAGCTGGAGGTTGCTGTGAGCTGTAACGCCACAGCCAAGGGCGACAAAGTAAGACTGTCTCAAAAAAAAAAAAAATAAAAAATAAGAAAGAAAGGAGGAGGGAGGGAGGGAGGAAGGAAGGGAAAGGAAGAAAAGAATCCTCAAAGCTCCCCCTGATGCAGGGGCTATACTTAGACACATTTTATAGTTGAAACTGAGGCTTGGGGAGCAAAGAAGAATTTTGTAAAAAAAATTACACAGCTGATGGGGTCAGAGCTGCCCTTACTGCCCCCACATCCTCATCAGGGAGACAGTGGGCAGGAAAAGAGACAGGGGCCCATCCTCACACCCCTTGGTGATGCTAAAACCTGAGAGGAATGTTGGAAATGTGAGCTGCATGCAGACTGCCCCATACAGTTAGTTGCCCCCACGGTCCCCAGCTATGCCAACCTTCAGGCAGAGGCTGGGCATAGTTGGGTGGACATTGGGCAGCATCCACACTTCCTTCACAGATGAGGAAGAGAAGGGAAGGGGGTCCTCAGACCAAGACAGGCAATCTTGGAGTAGACTCTTACCTGTACCGATATGTTAGGGAGAGTCTGGAGGCCTTATCCCTGGAGTATTCCTCTCGGGGGGAAGGGGGGGGAGGATGTGTCAATGGAAGCTCCAAGGTCCAGCCTGGGTCCTTGCCCATCCTCACAGGCGACAGCTGGCCAAGCTGGCCCTCATCTTCAGTCACATGCATTCAGAGCTGTGTGCGCTCTTTCCCAAGGGAAAGTACTGTGGACACATGTACCAGCTCACCAAAGCCCCAGCCCACACCTTCTGGAGGGAGCACTGTGGAGCCCGGTGAGTAAGCACTTGCCCCCAGGCTCCTTGGCTCTGGGAGCCCCATCCTGCTCCTTCCCAGAGACCCAGGAGTCCAGGCCATCCTAGGATGGGTATTGCACTCTAGGAGGCCTCAGCTCATCTCCTCCATTCCACCCTGCCCAGGTGCATGCTACCCTGGGCCGAATTTGAGTCACTCCTTTGCACCTGCCACCCAGTTGAACCAGGTCCCACAGCCCTGGCCTTGCGCTCTACGATTGACCTCACCTGCAGCGGTCATGTGTCCATCTTTGAGTTTGACATCTTTACCAGGCTCTTCCAGGTCAGAGAAGGCTGAGACTGCGGACCTGGACTCTTGGATCCTAGAGGAAGGGGGGGTGGCCTGGAGCCCTGGATCTGCTGGGGATTCTGGACCCCTGGACCCAGGGGAGGGAAAGAATCGGGGTCTCCTGTGAAAAAGAAATATTCCTTAGGCCCACCATGGGTATAAATGATGTGGCTGGATTCTTAGACCCTGGGAGGCACTAGGAATGTGGGTGCTTCATAGGTCCCTCCCTGACCTGAGCCCTGTTCCACCCCAGCCATGGCCAACACTCCTCAAGAACTGGCAGCTCCTGGCGGTCAACCACCCGGGCTACATGGCCTTCCTCACATATGATGAGGTCCAAGCGCGCCTGCAGGCCTGTAAGGACAAGCCCGGAAGGTGAGGTCCAGGCTTCAGTATTGTGGGGTTGTAGGATCTCAGGAGCCTGGATCCTAGGCTGGTATGTAGGAAAAACCAGACATCCCTCGGAGAATAAAATCTGAGGAACCTGGAACCCCAGAGAATCAGAAACTCAGAGGGAGGACACTGAGTGCCCCTGCTATCCTACCTCTTCTCCCAGGACCTCCTAGACCTTCCCTCAATCTACCAGCTAAAGGGACAATACCTGTTCTGTCAGGGGGCCCAAAGACCCTCCCCAAGGCACAGTCCATTTCTGATAGGTCAGAGCACCATGCTGCACTGTTAAATTTTTTTTAGCCTGATCCCCCCTCCCCCGCCCCACCTCTTAGCATAGGAGACTGGGAAACATGACATGTGAATCCTGAGATTATTTCAAGCCAGAATTTTTGAGCCACTGAGTTACCCCAAAGTGCTAAGAATTGAGGAGATGAGCTAGAACACCAAGAAGTTAAGGGAATAGGGGGTCCGGTTTGTGAGTTTCTGCAGGACTGAGTGCAGAACCCAGAGGAAGGTGGGTATATGCATATTAGTACTCTTCCAGTTATACTTCAAACTGGTTTACAGAGGTACGGGGAGGAATAAGTTAATGCCTATAGTTGAAAAGACCAGGATGTGGGTTTCAGGCATAGCTGGATCCAAGTCTTCATATGCTATCGTCATGAGTCAATTCTTGTTCATCCCCATCTCTGCTTTCCTCTGTATGAGCTTCATTCTTAGACATGGTCTCTGCAAGTAGCTTTTAGAAGTCTCAGCTGTGCACCCTGCCAGCTTAGCAACTTCTATAGAAGTGGAATACCTTGTCCCAACACTTCCAACAAAAGTCCCAGAACTGACTCCAGTCACAGTAGTCAGGGGGCCTGAAATGCACTGATTCACCAAGCCAGGATCAGCCTTGTTTAAACCCTAGTGAAGGAGGGGGAGCACTCCAAATGGAAACAGAGGTGTTATAATAAGAAGAGCCAAGCAAGTGAAAATAGGTATCTTGTAGTGGCAGACGGGAATCGAGCACCTCATTGCCTAAAGCAGGCGTCCTCAAACTTTTTAAACAGGGGGCCAATTCACTGTCCCTCAGACCGTTGGAGAGCCGGACTATAGTTTAAAACAACTATGAACAAATTCCTATGCACACTGCACATCTCTTATTTTGAAGTAAAAAACAAAACGGAAACAAATACAATTCACACAGCTTCATGTGGCCCGCGGGCCGCAGTTTGAGGACACCTGGCCTAAAGGATGGGAAGCTGGGGATTAGGACTTTGACAACTGGATTCCAAACAGGGTGAGGGACTGGGAGTTCTCAGAAAAACAGTCGTGACCCCCTCCTACCTCCCTCTCCCTCCAGCTACATCTTCCGGCCCAGCTGTACTCGACTGGGACAGTGGGCCATTGGTTACGTGAGCTCAGATGGCAGCATCCTGCAGACCATCCCTCTCAACAGACCCCTATACCGGGCACTCCTGGAAGGACAAAAGGATGGCCTGTGAGTCCCCATCCTGACGGGAGGAGGATACCAGTAAAATCTACTTGAAAAGATAATGTCTGTTAAGCATTGCCCAAAGCCCCACATTTGAGGATACCCAAGTCACGTAGCTGACGTTAGTCGTTGCAATACTACAAGAGACCAGCAGGTGGCAGTCAAGAGGAAGAGGGTGCCTCTTTCGGGTTCACGCACGGAAAGCTCCCACGCCGGCCTGCGAAAGCTCTGAGTATAACATTTATGTGTGTTTTTATTTAAAAACACTTTAATATTTATTGTTGACTCGTTAATATTGAAATCACAACCAACAACACTAAAATTTGTACCTGAATGAAGCTTATCTAACATTTTCTACATATGCATGGACAGCCTTCTCTTATTTAGAAACAAAGATAGCACCTCAGTACCGCTCTTGGGTGCCATTTAAAACAGTGACATCGGCCAGGCACGGTGGCTCACGCCTGTGCACTCTGGGAGGCAGAGGTGGGTAATTGCTTGAGCTCTCAAGTTCGAGACCAGCCAGAGCCAGGGCAAGACCTTGTCTCTAAAAATGGTTCAGCTTTGTGGCGGTGCCTGTAGTCCCAGCTACTCGGGAGGCTGAGACAAGGAAATCACTTGAGCCCAAGAGTTGGATGTTGCTGTGACCTATGAGAGCACACCACTCTACCAAGGGCAACAAAGTGAAACTCTGTCTCAAAAATAAATAAATAAAACAGTGACCTCGACAATAAAACATAAAACGGGGGGAATGGACTGCAAAAAAGGACATTTGTTTATGGTATGAGAGCGTAAATAAGAAGCCCAAGTGTCACCTCAACCTAAGCTGAGAACTCAAATTTTTCACCACTTGTCTGAGAATGATGGCAAAACCACTGGGAATACTGATTTGGGGGTTCCAAATAAATTTTAGTCAGTGAGAGAGTTTGCAAATATGGAGTCTATCGATACTACTATATTGTATAGACACACACTATTATTATGTTTCTACTTGATAGCTGAGGAAACAGGCACACAGAAGCAAAGCCACTTGCCCAGATCACAGAGCTACTGAGCTGACCAACCTGGATTTGTTTGTTTGTTGGTTTTGGTTTTGGTTTTGGGGGTATTTTTTTGTTGTTGTTTTTTTGAGACAGAGTTTCACTATGTTGCCCTCAGTAGAGTGCTGTAGCATCACAGCTCACAGCAACTTCAAGCTCTTGGGCTTAAGACAGCAGTTCTAAACTTGTGGGTCGTGACCCAGAGGAACTGTATTAAAGGGCCTCAGCATTAGGAAGGTTGAGAACCACTGGCTTAAGAGATTCTTTTGCCTCAGCTTCCCAAGTAGTTGGGACTACAGGCACCCGCTACAACGCCCAGCTATTTTTTTGTTGTAGTTCTTATTGTTGTTGTTATTGGTTTTTTTTGTTTTGGGGGGGTTCTTTTGGTAGAGACAGAGTCTCACTTTGTCGCTCTCAGTAGAGTGCCTTGGCATCACACAGCTCACAGCAACCTCCAACTCCTGGGCTTAGGCAATTCTCTTACTTCAGCCTCCCAAGTAGCTGGGACTACAGGCGCCCACTACAACGCCTGGCTATTTTTTTGTTGCAGTTGGCCAGGACCGGGTTTGAACCCACCACCCTCGGTATTTGGGGCTGGCGCCCTACCCACTGAGCCACAGGTGCCGCCCAAAGTTGTCATTGTTGTTTAGCAGGCCCAGGCTGGGTTCAAACTCACCAGTCTTGGTGTATGTGGCCAGTGCCCTAGCTACTGAGTTATGGGCCACAAGCCTGTTTGGTTTTTTGTCTGAGACTGAGTCTCACTCTGTCACCCTGGGGTTGAGTCTAGTGGTGTTATAGCTCATAGCAACCTCAAACATTTGGACTCAAGTGACCCTCTTACCTCAGCCTCCCGAGTAGCTGGGACTAGAGGCACCCACCACAATAACTTTTGTATTTGTAATAGGGACAGAGTCTCATTCTTGCTCAGACTGGTCTTTTTTTTTTTTTAAGTTTCTTTATTTTTTTTTAAATTTTATTTATTTATTTCTGTAATTTTGGCCAGGGCTGGGCTTGAACCCACCACCTCCTATATATGGGGCCAGCGCCCTATTCCTTGAGCCACGGGCACCATCCCTCAGACTGGTCTTAAACTCCTGAGCTCAGGCAATCCACCCACTTCAGCCTCCCCAACAGCTATGATTACAGGTGTGAGCCCCTGTGCTCAGCCTCAGAACCTTCTTCTCAGCTACCCTGGAGCCCAGTGCTGAGATCCTGTCTCTGGCCCTGGTTCTGTGTGTCTCTGGACCTCAGCTTCATGCCCTGGGGCAGTCGCTTTTCTCTCATGGAGCCTCAGGTCACTGTCTGAAGAGGCAGGAAGAATTGCAGATGGCCTCAGAGGGTCCTTCTAGTCCTAATATTCTAAGGCCCTAGGATTTGGTCACCCTAACAATCTGTGATTCTAAAATCTGTTTGTTATGCTCGGGCCTGAAGATGAAGGGAGAGGTTCTCAGAGGGCTAACCTCAAGATTTTGATCAGTTTCCTTGTTCTCATTCAATCGGATCCTTGTTTCCAGTTTCCAGACTTCGAGTCTCACAGGTTTAGCATGCCCCCACCTTTGAATCTGGCTAAGTCTGAGGAGACATAACTGTGACCTGATTTGGGATGGGGGGGGCAGTATCCCAATTTGAGGAAAGAGGAGAGAAAATATTCCCAAGCCAGTAATGGATTTGAGGCAGATTCTTATACCAGGGAGCCATGGGACCCCATGGCAGTGGGTCCATGTTTGTCTGGGGGTGAAATGTACAGGGCGACCCATCATGCCCCTCTCTCTCCTTCCCCCAGCTACCTCTATCCAGACGGGAAGAACCACAACCCAGACCTGACGGAGCTCTGCAAGGTAGAACCACATCAGCGCATCCACGTATCTGAGGTGAGACCCAGTCCTGTACCCAAGGCCCTCCCACTGCCCTGGGCAGCCCCACCTCACCTTGGCTCAGAGACCATGGGCTGGAGGGCTGGCTTGGTGGCTGTGTGACCTTGAGTAAAGTACTTGGCTTCTCTGAGGTTCAGTTAATCCTCTGGAAAATATGGCTCCTCCTGCTCTTTCCCGGGGGTTATCGCAGGAAATAAATAAGGAAATGAGGTGCTGAGATCATCAGAAGAGCTAATGTACTTGGACGTTAGCCAGTGACAGCCCCTGTGCCAGCTTTAACCTTCACAGCTACCCCCTGGGGGAGAGAGAGAGACAATAGACTTTTTTTTTTTTTTAGTATAAGTCTATCCTGTGCAACATTTAGGACATACTTATACTTAAAATTTTATTCACCATTTATCTGAAATTCAAATTTAACAGCATCCAGTATTTTTACTTGCTAAATCTGCCAACCCTGAGTGTAGATAACTCCAGAGAACAAGTCTTATAATGAGGAGTAACGATGTGTCAGAGGCAGATGGACACACTAGCCTTGAACCTGGGAGAGGCTTCAGGACTGCTGCAGAGGCTTGGGACCTTCTTCTTATGGCACAAATTGTATCCCGGTGGCTGATACCCCCACTTCCTGTCTTCCTCATCTTCTCACCTGCCAGGAGCAGCTGCAGCTCTACTGGGCCATGGACTCCACGTTTGAGCTCTGTAAGATCTGCGCGGAGAACAGCAAGGATATGCGCATAGAGCCGTGTGGCCACCTGCTCTGTAGCCACTGCCTGGCTGCCTGGCAGGTGGGTCTGAACCCTGTCCCAGCTTCTTGTCTGGTCCACTCCTCTCTACAATAAAACCCCAAGAGGACCTCCCGTCTGCCTCCTTGAAAAATGGGAAACTGAGGCCAACAGAGAGCAGAGACCTGCTCAGGATCACTCAGGAGCCCTGGGCCTGTCTGTGCCTGTGTTGCCTCTGTGTCTCCTCTCTGGCTACATTATGAGTGGAAAGGGCTCCTTCCTTCCCTCACTGGCTGATCCCAAGCCAGTGGCTTCACCTCTCTCGGCTTCATCCTCCCCCTCTGGAGAAGGGGGCTGATAACAGTGACCTCCCAAGGGCTGCAGTGAAAATCTGAGCCCACAAAAGTCCCAGCAAACCAGGAGCTGTTGTCTGGGCTCAGAGGGCTCGCCGCCCGCGCGTGGGGCTCTCCCAGCCTCAGGCTCTCTCCAGTCTCTCCCTCCCCCATCTCCGTGACTCCTCCTCTCTCCCTCCATTTCTCTCCCTCTGTCTGCTCTCCCCATATCACTCTGTTGGGGGTGGAGGTATTTCTAGGCCCAGAGGATATGCTGGAGAGTGGGGGGGGTCACTGACCCTTCCCCCCTCCCGCCCCCCCCAGCATTCAGACAGCCAGACCTGCCCCTTCTGCCGCTGCAAGATCAAGGGCCGTGAAGCCGTGAGTATCTACCAACTCCAAGGGAAGCCAGCAGAAGCCCAGGCCCCTGATGCAGGGTTCTTTGGTGACCAGGAAGACGAGGAGCTGGAGCCAGGGCAGGTGAGCAGGGCCAGGCAGGAGCTGGAATCAATTTCTGGGGCCTGTTGGAGGAGGAGACTGATGACAAGATTCACAGTTCCTAGGGGCCTGAACTTTTGCTTCCCCAAGGGTCTAGGGCTGTGGCTTTCTCCAGTTGAACCCCTCCCAAGGGTTAGGACTTTGTCTTATTTGCTGTTTTATCTTCAATCTAAAACAGAACTTGAATGTGGGGACCCCAGGCAGGAGGACATGTAAATGAAAAGAAAATGGCAGCTCACCCCCTTCTCCTTCCTCTGTCTCCTCCAGACAACTCCCTTGGCTCCTCCACTGCCCCCTCGGCCAGATCTGCCCCCCAGGAGGCCCAGAAATGAACGCCAGCTGAAGGTGGTAAGTCAGACACAGGTCTGAGGTTGGTGGCTCAGGTCTTACTCAACACCAGGGTAGGGTCCTCCATCTGGCCAGGCACTTAGATAGGCCAGGCACTTGTCCTTGGCACCCATTTAAAAGGTGTCCACTGCCTGGATGACCTCTGCTCTAGTTTTCTTCCTTACTCATCCCCCCAAGGGCTTTGTTGTTCTCCTTCCAGCATCCCAGACTTGTCTAACGTTGGGGCCTTTGGCCTTCCCTGACCATCCCTGTGGGATCTTGCCATGCTGTATTTGCACAGTCCTTTTGTCACTGGGAAGAGCTGACAGCTTTGTTGGCTTCTGTCACCATCAGTAGGTTGAAACCCTAGTGAGAGTCAGGGCTGTCTTATATCTCCAGAGTCTACAATGGTGCTTGGCACATACGCACACACAGTAGGTGCTCAAACAACAGGCATGCAGTGTATACACAGAACTGAGTCTATCCAACAGCCCTATGAGCTTGAAAATGTTCCTCTGTCCATTTTCCAGACGGAAAAAAGCTCAGAGAGGTAACTGCCCCTGCTAAAAGCCACACAGCCTGAAAGAGCAGAAGCCACTGTTGGGGTCTTTAAGGGCCCAAGACCAGGCTGGGTGCAGTAGCTCACGCCTGTGATCCTAGCACTCTGGGAGGCCGAGGTGGGTGGACTGCCTGAGCTCACAAGTTTGAGACCAGCCTGAGCAAGAGCAAGACCCCGTCACTAAAAATAGCTGGGCATTGTGGTGGGTGCCTGTAGTCTCAGCTACTTAGGAGGCTCAGGCAAGAGAATCGCTTGAGCGCAAGAGTTTGAGGTTGCTATGAGCTATGTACCATGACACTCTATCCAGAGCAACAGCTTGAGACTCTGTCTCAAAAGAAAAAAAAAAAGACCCAAGACCAACTGCTTTTGTTTTTGTTTTGAGACTGAGTTTCACTCTGTCACCCTGGCTAGAGTGCCTTGATATCATACTCACAGCAACCTCAGACTCTTGGTCTACAGTAGTGGTTCTCAACCTATGGGTCGCGACCCCCAGGAACTATAATAAACGGCCTCAGCATTAGGAAGGTTGAGAACCATTGGTCTAAAGCAATCCTCTTGCTTCAGCCTCCCAAGTAGCTGGGACTACAGGTGCCCACCACAACATCCAGGTAGTTTTTTCTATTTTTAGTAGAGACAGAGTCTAACTTTTGCTCAGGTTGGTCTCGAACTCCAGAGCTCAAGCAATCCACCTGCCTCAGCCTCCTAGCATCTGCTTATTTTTCAAGTGAAGCCAGGCCTTGGTTTATTCTCCCCGCCACGCCCCATCCCAGAGTTTTCTGGTACCTTAGACTGCTGGGGAGGGGCAGTTCTCTGTTAGCATCTCAGGCTGGGTACACACTGGCTTCGATCAATACTGAGCTGTCTTCAAACAAACAGCTCTCAGGAAGTCCGGGAACATTATTCGACCACAGCAAACAAGAGAGCCAGCAGGAAGTGGGGGTGGCGGTGAGACCAGCCAGGGAAGCTAAAAACAGATCCCGACCTGCAGCCAAAAGCGAATGGAAACATTAGGAGGCACTCAGCTGGCTCCCTGAGGACACAAGGGTGGCATAGCCAGCACAACAGCTGACAGGGCACACATCAGGCTGGAGGGTCGCACCTAGCATATCCTTTCCTCTGCCCACCAAACCGTGCCTGATTCAAATTCTAGGCAACTCCTATTCTTGTGTTCTTTGAAACATACTGCAAAAGAGACAGCCCTGAGTTTGTTTCTTCCCAGCAAGGTAGCTGTCATAATGAGAATTAGTTAATATGTGTCTAACTTTTGCTATGTGCCTGGCATTGCTTTTGAACACATTCATTTAATTCTCATGACAGTCTGATGAGGTAGGTACTGTTATGATTCCATTATACAGAGGGAAACACTGAGGCAGAGAGAACTGAAGGTCACCCAGCTCTTCGATGATGGACCAGGTCCCTGGCTGTAGCCTCCAGAGCCATCCTCACCTCCCTTGGGGGCCTCCATTCCTTCATCCCCACCTCCAGGGGCTACTGTGGACACTGGATGCCCGTGGGGCTATGTTAATGATAGGTCACCAAGGTGGTGATTTGCACATGATGCTGTGTCCCTGGGAATGCCCCCTGTGCAAACAGTTCTCCATCTGAGAAACCCACCTGTAGGGGGTGGCACCATCAGTGAGCAGAAAAGGGACCTCTCTTATCTCCATATGTCCATGTGGAAAATGAGGACCAACATGGCATGAATCCCACAGGTTTTGATGAAACCAGTGAGATCCAGGTGTGGGGAACCTGGGGCCTTCTGATTTCAAGATTATTCTTTTTAAGCATCAAAGGAGTCAAGAAAAGCTTTGTTATTCTCTGCTGCACCCTTTTAAATAAAAGGATTTGTTGTGTGCAATTTGGATTCATCAAAAGGCTGCACTTAAGAACCAGGAAGGCAAAAGAAAAAAAAAAAAGAAGAACCAGGAAGGCCACATGTTTCTGTAAGATTCCCTTCCCCTAGCAGGTTACCACTCTCGCCTCTCGAAGTCCCCACTAGCTCCCCAGGGCCCTAAGATTTCAAGCCAAAGCCTCCAGCCCACAAAACCTAGGGACTGGACCCTTCCCACCGCCCACCACCCCTACACCTCCTTTCCCCCAACAGCAGACCCATGCAGCTCTTCCAACAAGCCAGCAAGACTACGCCTTCTCAGAACCTCTGCCAGGATCCTTCTTGCACTCAGGCATCAGCTCAATCAATTGTTCTGTTCCCCATGAGGCCTCCCCAGTAGCCCCCACTCACCTCCTGCATTCTGAAGGTCATAAAACTCACTAGCTCAGAGATATCACACTTTGTTCATGAGCTGATTACTCACTGTAAGCCTTTGGCTCAGTAGACAGGCAGCACCACCAGGATAACCAAGAGAGTTTTCCATCTTGTTTGTGGCTGTCTCATCAGAACCTAGAACAGTGCCTGACATAATGTGGATGCCCAAGAAATGTCTGTGGGGTGGATCAGGGGATGGACAAAAAAACTAAAACTTCTTCCTACTCAAGGCAGAGGAGAGATGTAAAAAAGGCATGGATTGTAGACAAGAGCTGTCATGTACCCCAGCACCACCGTGTGTTATGCCTGTCTGGACCTGTGAAATGATGCCCCCAGGCTGCCACTCAGCTGGGACATTTCTTCATTTCCTCCCCTGCAGGAACCTCCGGCCCTCCCCAGACTTCGGGCACCCCTTCCCTTGCCAAGAATTAGGACTGAGGCCTCAGCCATGTGGGATGTCACCTCCAGTCCTCAAGCCAGGAAGGGGGCCACAGAGTGAGTAAAGGGAACCGATAGAGTGGTCTGAGACTCTGGTGTAAGGGAAAGTGGCAAGGAAGGATGCAGAGGGAAGCCCTGGGTCCCGGGGAATCAACAGTGCCCCCAACACTCTCTCTATTGCAGGACCTCCTAAAGGGAAACCCTCTTCCAGCTGCCTTGTGGGCCACCCCTCCCCAATGGCTCCCCAAGCCTGGAGGCCAGGTGAGTCCACTCCCCTCTCCACAGGTTCCCTGCCCCAGGCCCAGCTGCTCTAGCCCACTCCTCCTGAATGTCATATAATCTTATGTGCCTTTCTTTCTACATTGCAGGGCACCCAGATGTGCTGCTAAAGGGAGCCCCAGGGGCTGGAAAGGGTTTGCCAAATGAAAATAAACTACCAAGCCGGCCTTATCCTTCAGTCTGTGAAGGAAGAGCACACCAGCCACCAGGGGGCAGCATGGCACTGGGAAAGGGATGTCCCCAGGCTAGGTCTCCACCTGATCAGACCAGGAGTCCAGGCCCTAGTCCTTTTTCCTCCCTCAGACCCAGGGGTCCAACCCCAGCTCTTCCTCCCTCAGACCCAGGGGTCTAGATCCCTAGCTCCTCCTCCCTCAGACCTTCAAATAGAAACAGCCCCAGCATCCTCTTGTCAGTCCCTGGAGTCCTGCCCTCAGGACTTAGGCATCCAGAGTCCCAAGTTCTCAGAGAATCAGGCATCCAACTCTCCTCCCCCATCAGGGCAAAAAATTTCCTGGACCTAGACCTAGACATTCAAGTTCTAAGTCCCTAAACACAAAGACCACACATTTCCTTGAGAGTTATGTACCCACTTCACAACCTGCTCTCACCCCTCTGTCTCCCTTCGGACCCCCTCTGGAATCCTCCCAGAGTAATAGTAACTTCCATTCTTTTTTTTTTTTTTTTGGAGGCAGAATCTCACTTTGTTGCCCTGGGCTAGAGTGCAAACTCCTGGGTTCAAGCAATCCATCCTCTTGCCTCAGCCCACCAAGTAGCTGGGACTCCAAGCATGTGCCACCATACCTTGCTAGTTTTTTGATTTTTTTTCTTTTTTTGAGACAGAGTCTCACTCTGCGCCCATGGCATACTAACTAGCTCACAGCAACCTCAAACTCCTCAACTCAAGTGATCCTCTTGCTTCAGCCTCCCATGTAGCTGGGACTACAGGTGCCCACCACAATACCCAGCTAGTTTTTCTATTTCTAGCAGAGACAGGGTCTCGCTTTTGCTCAGGCTGATCTCAAACTCCTGAGCTCAAGGGATCATCCTGCCTCGGCCTCCCAGAATGCTATGATTACAGGCATGAGCCACCACACCCAGCCTGACTTCCATTCTAAGTGGGGCTGAAGCAACAGCTCCCACCTCATCATTCATCCTCGAGGTACCCACACCTCCCTCCACTTCCATTTAGAACAGTTTACATGCCCTGTGCCCAGCCCTGGCCTGACCAATGCAGGGCATAAAGCAGTGGTCACTGTCCCCCTTGGCCTTACAATCCAGGAGGGGAGACAAACAAATCCAGGGGGGTGCCTGACCCAGCCTGGGAAGTCAGGAGGGGCTTCTAGAAGGAGGGGATGTCTGAAATGAGACTTAAAAAATGATGAAAAAGTATCCCAGTGCACAGGGACTTGAAAGAATGTATCACAGATTGAGTTCCAAGCAACGGAAGCCACCTCTGGGTCAGAAAGGAAATGTATTTAGAGGATTTGGGGTTGGTCACAGATTCCCAGGAGGGATTTGGAGAACCAGGACTGGAAAGCAAGAACCCTGGCAGCTGGCCAGCAATGGTAACCCAGACACAGTCACGCCACCAAACTGGTCTGATGAGGACACACTGGTGCCCATAACCACTGGGCACTGTAGCGTCTCACTGCCTCTGCTGCCCCAGAAACGTGATGCTCTTCTCATTAGCTGTTACTCATAACAACTCACTCCACAACTTAGTGGCAAATGATAGCAATCATTACATTACCTCCATGGTTTCTATGGACCAGGAATTGAGGAAGGGCATGACTGGTTGATTCTAGTTCAGGGTGGAAGCAAATTATGCAGTCAGTGGCACCTGGGGTAGGGTAGCTGGGGGCTGGACACTTGTCCCACTGCAGTCTCAGAGCCTCCCATCTGTCTCCACACTGGCCGGCTTGAGCTTCCCCACAGCATGACTGCCTCAAGGTCGTCAGACTGCTTATATGGTGGCTGAAGGCTTCATGGACAGACTTCCAGGTACTCAGGCAGAAGCTGCATGGCCTTCTCTACTTCATCTTGGGGGTCATGCAGTGTCACCTCTCCTGAATTCTGTTGGTTACATGACTCACACATCCAAGCAGATTTGAGAGCCAGGGTTATAGGCCCCACCTCTTGATGGAAAGAGTGTCAAGCTCTGATTTTAGAAGACCATGTAGGATGAGAGATTGTTGCAGCCATCTTTGGAAAATAGAATCTACCCCAAGTGCTATGGCTGGAAGAGATTAGCCAATTCTTTCTTGTGCAATATTACTTCCCGATTCAAAAGTGTGGAAGGATTCCCAACAGAGGTAGGAAAGTGAACATCTGTCCTCTTGGCTTCAGACAAGAGGGATTTCTCGAAATGTGGGGAGGGGGAAGGGCAGCTGCTGCCAGGTAACCCTACCTGAAGAAATCCACTACAGTGTGCCCCAGCAAATGCTCCATAAATCCACTACGGTCTGCCCTGGTGAATGCTCTGTATCAACATGTTTTTACTCTATACTTAACATTCTCTCCCCACAAAATTTCTTTCCTTTCTTTTTTTTTTTTTTTTTTTGAGACAGAATCTTACTTTGTTGCCCTCGGTAGAGTGTTGTGGCATCACAGCTCACAGCAACCTCAAATTCTTGAGCTTAAGCGATTCTCTTGCCTCAGCTGGGAGCCCAAGTAGCTGGAACTAGTCGCCCACCACAGCACCTCACTATTTTTAGAGACCAGGTCTCGCTCTGGCTCAGGCTGATCTCAAACTTGTGAGCTCAGGCAATCAACCCGCCTCAGCCTCCCAGACCTACGAAAGTTCTTTTCTAAACTCTCTCTGTTCACCTAACTCTCCTTGTACAAGTAAAAATGAATTCACACTGCTGCCCAAGACAACACAAAATGTTAATACTTCCACTTTCCAGAGATAAGACTGGAATCATCTGGGAATAACTATTCCCTTCTAAATGGACCATGAACCCCATGTTCCACAAGCTCTGAGTTCCTTTTTTTTTTTTTTGCAGTTTTTGGCCAGGGCTGGGTTTGAACCTGCCACCTCTGGCATATGGGCCAGTGCCCTACTCCTTTGAGCCACAGGTGCCGCCTCTGAGTTCCTTTTAAAGTTAACCACCAGGACTGTATGCAGCAGCTCAGGCCTGTAATCCTAGCACTTTGGGAGGCCAAGGCAAGAGGATCACTTAAAGCCAGGAGTTCAAGACCAGACAGAGTAGCCAGGCACAGTAGTACAAGCCTGGGAGGTGGGAGGAGCACTTGAGCTCAGAAGTTTGAGACCAGCCTAAGCAAAAGTGAGACCCCCATCTCCACTAAAAATAGAAAAACTTGCCAGACACTTTGTTTT
Source organism: Loris lydekkerianus (assembly GCA_963574355.1). Taxonomy (NCBI): domain Eukaryota; kingdom Metazoa; phylum Chordata; class Mammalia; order Primates; family Lorisidae; genus Loris; species Loris lydekkerianus. The sequence goes on from CAUYPK010038483.1 coordinate 19,154, forward strand.
TTGTTTTGTTTTGTTTTTTGAGACAGAGCCTCAAGCTATTGCCCTGGGTTGAGTGCTGTGGCATCACAGCTCACAGCAACCTCCAACTCCTGGGATTAAGCAATTGTCTTACCTCAGCCTCCCGAGAAGCTGGGACTATAGGCGCCTGCCACAACACCCGGCTATTTTTTGGTTGTAGTTGTCATTGTTTGGCAGGCCCAGTCCAGATTCGAACCCGCCAACTCTGGTGTATGTGGCTGGCACCTTAGCCACTTGAGCTACAGGTGTGGAGCCAAGCTGGACACTTTGGGGGTGCCTGTTGTCGCAGCTACTTGGTAGGCTGAAACATGGGGATTGCTTGAGCCCAGGAGTTTGAGGTTGCTGTGAGCTATGACACCAAGGAGCTCTAGCCTGGAGCAACAGAGTGAGACTCTTTCCCAAAAAATAAAACAATAATTGGGTGGCGCCTGCGACTCAGTGAGTAAGGTACCGGCCCCATATACTGAGGGTGACAGGTTCGAACCTGGCCCTGGCCAAACTGCAACAAAAAAAAAAGCTGGGCGTTGTGGCAGGCGCCTGTAGTCCCATCTATTCAGGAGACTAAGGCAAGAGAATCTCCTAAGCCCAAGAGCTGGAGGTTGCTGTGAGCTGTGATGCCATGTCACTACTGAGGGAGACAAAGTGAGACTCTGTCTCTAAAAAAGTAAAAATAAAATCATAATATGCTAATTAATTATTTTTTATATTTTTGAGTCTCACTTTGTGCCCTAGATAGAGTGCTATGACATCATAGCTCACAGCAACCTCAAACTCCTAGGTTCTAGCAATCCCCTTGCCTTAATCTCCCAAGTAGCTGATACTATATGCACCCCCACAACGTCCAGCTAGTTTTTATATATTTTTCGTAGAGATGGGATTTCACTGTTGCTCGGGATGGTTTCAAACTCCTGAACTGAGCTCAATCTGTCCACCTCAGCCTCCCTGAGTGCTATGATTATAGATGGGAGCCACCATACCCGGCCTAATTAATTAATTTGTAAAATTAAAGTTAACCATCACACACTGTGTATAAAATAATGACAGAAAGGTAGAAAAAAGGTAAGGCTTGCTATTGAAAATATGTAAGTATATACACACAAGACAGTAAGGATGGAACTGAAAATTATTTAATTTGTTCCAGGAGTATTTTACATATTTCTTCCTTATGCCCTGGAGATACACTAGGAGACAAAAGAAAGTTCCTGTTCTCTGGCTCTGTGCCCATGTAGCTCGGTGAGTACAAAGCCAGCCACATACACCGAAGCTGGCGGGTTTGAGCCCAGCCCAGGCCAGCTAGACAACTATGACAATTGCAACCAAAAAATAGCCAGGCGTTGTGGTGGGTGCCTGTAGTCCCAGCTACTCAGGAGGCTGAGGCAGGAGAATTACTTGAGCCCAAAGAGTTTGAGGTTGCTATGAGCTGTGATGCCGTAGCACTCTACTAAGGGCAACATGGTGAGAATCTGTCCAAAAAAAAGAAAAAGAAAAGAAAAAGAAAGTTCCTTTTCTCTAGGAGTTTGTAATCTGTGCAAGAAAAACAAAAAATAACTAAACAACTTATCTGGTATAATAAATGCCAAGGAAGAAAATGTAGTCAGATAAGAGAAGTAAGGAGTGGCTGGGACAGCAGCAGTTGCTATTTTAGTTATGTCGGCCAAGGAAAGAAAAGCTCTTTAATGAAGTAGGTTGGAGTAGAGGTTTTTTTGTTTTGTTTTGTTTTGTTTTGTTTTGTTTTGTTTTGTTTTTAAGAGATAGGGCCTCCTTTTCTTACCCAGGCTGGAATGCAATGGTGAGAACATAGTTCATTGTGTCTCAAAATCCTGGGCTCAAATTCCTCCCATCTCAGCCCCACAAGTAACTAAATACTACAGGCATGCACCACCACACCTGACTACATTTTTTAATTTTTATTTTTTTTAGACTCTTTATTTTTTGTAGAGATAGGGGTCAGAGGCTGTGTTGCCCAGCCTGGTTCCAAACTCCTGGCCTCAAGCAATCCTCCCATCTTGGCCTCACAAAGTGCTAGGATTACAGAGATTACAAGTGTGAGCCACTACATCTGGCTGAGATTTGAAGCAAGTCCAGGGAGAAGCTACAAGGGGGAAGAATGGCCCTGCAGCAGGAAGAGCAAGTGCAAAGGTCCTGAGGCTGGTGCATGCCTGGGGTATTGAAGGAAAAGCATGGCAGCAAAGAGGCCAAATGACAAGAAAGGAGCTGGTGAGGGGAAGTGAGTAGGGGATAGGGTCGGAGGGTAACAGGGAACCAGATCAAGGACCTCATGAGTTGTGGAGAGAACTTCAGTTGGTATTCTGAGTGAGACAGGAGCAGTAGGAGGACTCTGCACATGAGTGACATGAGCTGACTCATATTTTAACAGGATCCCTCTGGCTGTTTTGTGGGACTAAACCATAAGGGACTGAGGCAGATGATGTTACAAGACTAGTTTCTGCACGTCTTTGAGGGGCCATGGCTGGTATTCATATACACCTCGTCTAGTTCCTTCCTCCCCTAGTATTCATACACACCTCATCCAGTCCTTCCTCCCCTGGAACCTCAGCTGGTTGGGTACCTTAGGAAGGTATAATTGGGATGACTGATAGAGGGCACCTACCTCCTAGGGTCCAGCCTGAGCAGCAGGTGCACAAGCCAGAGACAGAAGAGCTAAGGGAGTGCCTGGGGTCTCAATGTATGAGTATGTCCTGGGAACACTTAGGATTATCTTAGAGTGCAAGGGCAGTGTCCATGAGTGAGTTTATTGCTTGGGCGGGGGTGGGGGTGGGGGGGTTGTTTTGTTATTTGAGACAGAGTCTCACTCTGTCACCCTGGGTAGAGTGCTGTGAGATCATAGCTCACAGCAGCCTCAGACTCCTGGGCTCAAGAGATCTTCTTGCCTTAGCCTCCCAAGCTCCAGAGTAGCTGGGACTACAGGCACCCACCACAATATCCAGCTAGTTGTTCTATTTTTAGTAGAGACAGTGTCTCACTCTTGCTCAGGCTGGTTTCAAACTCCTGAGCACAGATGATCCACCTGCCTCAGCCTCCCAGAGTGCTAGGATTACAGGTATGACCCACCATGCCCAGCTAGTGAGTTTATTGTGTGTCTTGCAAGGATCCAGTCTGGATGAAGTCTGCATAAGAGCTGTGCCCCCTGAGTCTGAGCTTTGCAAACCTTTCCTAAGCAGCTGCATTGTGTCTGGTCTTGTGCTGGGCAGTTCTGGGACACCACAGTGACCAAGACATCCCTGGCTCTGCCTTCACAGGCTCACAATCCAGTAAAGGAGACAGACTCTTCACAGACAGGGACCCTCCAGAGTGTGCAGGATTGAGGACTGAGCCCAGGGAATGCAGGAGCTCAGAGGAGGAACTTGACTCCGCCAGAAGGCAGAGAGGAAGGGATGGTGCAGCTAACACTAAAAGGTCCTCTTTCCCAGTGCAACGGCTGCCCTCTTGCATAACCAGGGGATAAATTAGCCCTGACTAGTTTGACCAGCAGAGCCCGTGCTCCAGGGACACCCCCATCCACAGGCTGAGGAACCTCTCCCAACATGACCAGAGAACCCCCATTCTAACCAGTGTCCTGGACTAGCTTCTCCCAGGTAACCAGTAACATCTCCTTTCCCACAACACCACAGCCAGCTGTGGGGATTTGTCCCAGTCTGGCCTGGTTTGTGAGGGGCCACTGCAGTCTGACCTGTGACCCTCCAAGTCTGACTTGTGGCCCTCCCTTCCCACGGTGGCTAAGCTGCTCCTGCTTGGACTCCAGGTGCCCGGGCCTCTTCCCCGCCCCCACTCACCTGCTCCTGCCAGCCTGATTCTCCTCCCCTCCCCCCCAAAACTGGGAGGGAATGAAGGGGGAGCAGGAAGGAGGAAGGGAGGTAGCATTCCAGGGATTCCCCGGATAGGGGAAAGAGTGGGAGGGCCTTCCAAGGGCAGCGAGGGAGAGAATTTCCCCGCACCCGCCTCTTCATCACAGAGGCCTAGGTGGAACCGGAATTTGAAGACCATTAGAGATAATGAGATTGAACTGGTCGGTTCCAGGCTACTGGTCAAAAGAGGAGAACAGCCCAGAACTCTGGCTACAGGGGAAGGCATCATCAGGCATTCTGGGAGAAGCTGCTGCGGGTCACTGGTTGTGGCGGGAAAGGCCAGTGCAAACCTCTGGTAATGCTTAGGACCATTAGTTACACCGGGAGACGCCCACGCAAGACACTGGTTGTGCTGGGGTTAGTGGTTAAAATATACTGGGCAAGTCCAGGCTGCTGGCCATAGCGGGAACGAGTCCCCAAGGCCGCTGTCAGAGTGAGGGGGTTGCCTGCTGGGATCCCAGCTGAGGACACTGGCTAGACTGGTTGGTCAGGACCCCGCCGCAGGGGCTGGTCAGCTCAAACCAGGATAGCCCTGGGCTTGGGGGCGGAGGGAGCCCCGCGCCTGGCAGTGCGCTGGGAGGTCGGCTCCGGGCAGTGGGAGGTCCTGGCCCCGCGCCCAGGCTTAGGGGGATGAGGGGGGCCGCGAGGGCGGGGCGGGGTGGGGCGGGGCTGCGGGGGTGGGGCCTCTCGCTCAGAGCTGCAGTCCGGGCTTAGTCGCAGCCGTGCGACGAACATGGAACCCCCGGACGCCCCATCTGGGGCGCACAGCGCCCCGCGGCTGCTGTTGCTTGCTTTTCTGCTGGCTCCGCACTCAGGTATGCTCGGGCTCAGAACAGGATGGGACGGGGGCACCCGATGGGAACCCCGGGAAAGCAAAGAGAATGGGCTTTCGCCGACCTCAGGAAGTAAAATCTGGGGACCCCAGGGAGGAGGGATACAGGAGCGCTGGAAGGTACTCCTCCCAATGAGAGACCTGTAGACAGTCAGACAGGAGAGCCAGATGGGGGATACTACCGCAGCAGATGAGCTGAGAAGTCAGCCCCCTTCCCAGTCCGGACCCTGGAATCTGGGTCCCCACACCGCTGCTTCCTCAGACTCCAGAATCTGGACCTCCGACCCAGGAGTCCAGGCCTCCAGTGGCTTGAGGGGCTCCCCCATGCAGAACACCAATAGCTCCAGGGATCCTCCCCAACAGTTCTCAAGTTTTGCCTGGCCAGGAACCCCTTAAAGAAGCTGGAACCCTACATCTGGAAACCAGTGATTCATACACATTTGAAAGTTTCCCAACCTAAATTCAGAATCCAGACTGTATAAAGAACCCATCTCCCTGAGGAAAGGGCTGGAACCAGCCCTGGGCAGTGACAGTGGAACAAAGTGTTTCCAAGTGACAGTGCCCCCTTCCTGAGGCCCCAGATAAATTCACACACCTGCGTGGTAGTGGGAGGGGAAGAGGCCCTGAGGGGTTGGGGAGAGGGACAGAGAGATGAGAGAGTGGAGGAGAGGAAATCTCTTTTCCTACCCTTGTGATCTGCACTGCAGATCTAGCCCAAGGCACCAGCCTGGCCCCTGTATCCCATCCTCTGGGACAGGCTGGGGCCAGAGGTGGGTGCCTGGGAACCTAGGCCTCTGGCACAAGCATGGTAAATGTGGGTCCCCAGGGGCAGGGCTGGGCCAGGCTGGGCAGAGAAGAGAAGGGAGGTTCTAAGAACTGAGAGCTGATGCCAGGATGCCAGCCCAGAGGGTAAAAGAGCATGGTAGTTTCCAGACAAGAATAGCTCTATCTGCCAGGAGCCCAGGCCCTCAGCCCCCTTCTCTCTCATCACAGGATCCTGGGCCTCAACTTTATCCTGTTGTGAGGTGACCCACCTTACCCCCTTAATTGTTCTATCCAAGAGACAGGGGAGCAGAGGGGCGGGCAGGGGGCTCTGGCGCCAGGCTGGGCAGGTCTCAGCCAGCCTGCCCCTCCCACATTCCTGAAACCTGCCCAGCCCTGTCCCCCCTCACACCCCCCACAAACTCATCCTCCCTGAGCACCAGGCTCGCTGCAGCCCACACCCAGCCCCCTCCCTCCCCCATTCAGGAGAGAGCAGAGGAGACCCAGGAGCTGAGAAAGGCAGAGAGGGACTGAGAGACAGAGACTTCAGGAGAAAGAGACACACACAGAGGTATCCCACATCACTTTGACAGGCCCTCCCCAGGGTGCTGGAAACAAAAGGATGAGCTAGGTCTAGTCCTGCCCTTTAGGGGAATTTGCTGACCCCAAGAGCAGTGAACAGAGGCTACCAGGGCCCATGCAGCCCAGAAGAAAAGCCCTGAGCTCTGCAAGTGAAGAGTGCAATGGGGAGAAATGCCTGTGGTGTCTGAGGCTCAGAGATGCAGAAATGAGAGATGGAGGGAAGAGCTGGATCTGAGGGAGGAGGGGCCAGGGGTCTGGACTTCTGGGTCCTGGGACAGGAGGGACCCTGTCTTAAGGATTCTTTCTTTCTTTGAGACAGAGTCACATTATGTTGCCCTCAGTAGAGTGCTGTAGCATCACAGCTCACAGCAACCACAAATTCTTAGGCTTAAGCCGTTCTCTTGCCTCAGCCTCCCAAGTAGCTGGGACTACATGCACCTACCACAATGCCTGGCTATTTTGTTATTGTTGTCATTGTTGTTTTAGCAGGTCTGGGCTGGGTTCAAACCTGCCAGCCCTGGTGTATGTGGGCTGGCGCCCTAACCACTGAGCATGGGTCTTGCTCTTTTGCCCAGGCTAGAGTGCAGTGGCATCATCATAGTTCACAGTAACCTCAAACTCCTGAGCTCAAGCAATCCTCATGCTTCAGCCTCCCAAGTAACTGGGACTGCAGCTGTGCACCACCACACCCAGCTAATTTTGTATTTTTTTGTAGAGATGGGGTCTTGCTCTTGCTCAGGCTGGTCTTGAACTCCTAAGCTGAAGCAGTCCTCCCACCTCAGCCTCCTAAAGTGCCCGGCCTCTTTTTTTCTTAGGGAGTCTCATTCTGTCACAGAGGTATGATCATAGCTCACTGCAGCCTTGCACTCCTGGGCTGAAGTGATCCTCCTATCTCAGCTACTCTAGTAACTGGGATACACATATGTGCCATCTCAACTGGGTTTTTTCTTTTCTTTTTCTTTCTTTTTTTTTTTTTTATTTGAGACAGAGTCTCACTGCCACCTTCAGTAGAGTGCTATGGTGTCACAGGTCACAGCAGCCTCAAACTCTTGGGCTTAGCGATTCTCTTGCTTTAGCCTCCCAAGTAGCTGGGACTATAGTCGCCCACCACAACTCCCGGCTATTTTTTGTTGTTCTTGTTGTTGTAGTTGTCATTGTTGTTTAGCAGGCCTGGGCCATGTTCGAACCCTCCAGCCCCTGTGTATGTGGCCGGGGCTGTAACCACTGAGCTATGGGTGCCAAGCCTATTTTTTTTTTTTTGGTAATTTTTAAATGTTTTGTAGAGTTGGGGTCTTGCTCTGTTGCCTAGGGCAGTCTAAAACTCCTTGGCCTCAAGCAATCTTCCCACTTTGGCCTCCCAAAGTACTGGGATTCTAGGTATGAACTGCCTTGCCCAGGCGGTTCACACCTAGAATCTCACACCAATGCTCTTTCTATTGGTGTGGTGAGAGTTAGCTCTACTGCTCTCCCACAGGTGCTCAGGCTGAGCTGCAGGTGTCTGTGCCCCCCCTGGTGGAGGTGATGCGAGGAGAGAAAGTCACCCTGGACTGCACCCCCATGGGAGCCCATGACCATTATGTGCTAGAATGGTTTATTGTGAGTGCTGGGATTGGGGGTCGGGAGGGCAAGGGGCGGGGATCATAGCACAGCAGGGCTGCACTCATCAGAGCCAGGAGGACCATAAGAGACCCTCCAAGTTGAACCACCATTTTACAGATGGAGTAATTAATTGAAGCTCAGCGAGGGAAGGGGCTCTCCAAGGTCCCAGGTGTCTGAGTTTGACTGAGTCTAGCATGAAGTCCTCCTTCAGACTGCTGGCCCTTATAAGAAAGATCAATTTGAGATAGACACCCAGAAAGCAAGAGACAGGGGGAGAGGGGGGACAAAACTAAAGAGGAGAGAAAGTGAGAGACAGGTGGGAGAGAGTGGCAGAAACAGGGAAGAGGAAAGATGGGAACAGCAAGAGATGGAGACAGGGAGAAAGAGAGAAATATGAAGAAGAGATAAAGAACAGGAAAGGTGGAGAGGGACAGGAGGACCAGAGAGTGATAACAAGAGGAAAAGAAGCAGCCCCCTGGAGCAGCAAAGACAAGGGGAGGTGGAGAGGGGCAGAGAGGCTGTGCGGGGCGGGCAGCCCAAGCTGAGAACCTGCCCACTCACCCACAGACTGACCGCTCCAGGGGCCGCAGTCTCCTGGCCTCAGCTGAGCTGCAGGGCTCTGAGATCCAGGGCACAGTGCACGACACCTGGAGCCGCAGCCCCCAATATTACCTGGACTCCCGGGGGCGCCTGGTGCTGCCTAATGCCCAAGTGGGCGATGAGCGAGACTATATATGCGTGGTGAGGGCTGGGGCGGCGGGTACCGCCGAGGCCACTGCGAAGCTCAATGTGTTTGGTGAGTTTCCACGGACACCCTGGGAGGGGGTGAACAGATGAGGGTCCAGGGAGAGGGCTCCTGACATGAACATCTTCCCCATAGCAAAGCCAGAGGCCACTGAGGTCTCCCCCAATGGAGGGACACTGTCTGTGATGGAAGACTCTGCCCAGCAGGTACCTCAGGGATGAACCTTGATTCCAGGGATCAAGGGGAGGAGAGTATAGGGGGCCTGGACACCTGGGTCTTAACCCACTGAGGAGTGGGCACAGAGGTCTGGAGTTGGGGAATTAAGGGGGAAGAGGCAAGGGTCCAGAACTCCTATATTTGGGAAATAGAGGCTGTTGGCCCAGAATCCTAGGTCCCACAAGAGGAGGGGGCTAGAGGCCTGATCTCCTTAGTCCAAAGAGTAGGGGGCTGCCCGAGCTTTGGACTTCTGGGTCCCAGGCAGTATGGAGTTGAGAGAACTCCTGTAGAAAGAGAGACCGGTTCTGGCTCAGAGCCCAGGGCTATGTCCGTGTCTGCCCCAGATTGCCACCTGCCACAGCCGGAATGGGAACCCAGTCCCCCAGATCACATGGTATCGGGATGGGCAGCGCCTGGACGTGCCCATGGAGATGAACCCAGGTAAGCAGTGCAGGAGTCCAGTGACTCACAGGCTGAGGCAGGTGGCAGCAGGAGGCTGGCTGACCACCTCCCTCTTCTCTCCCAGAGGGCTACATGACAATCCGCACTGTCCGGGAGGCCTCCGGCCTGCAGTCTCTCACCAGCACCCTCTATCTGCGGCTCCATAAGGCTGACAGAGACGTCAGGTTTCACTGTGCCTCTCACTACAGCCTGCCTGAGGGCCAGCATGACCGCCTGGACAGCCGCACCTTCCGCCTCACCCTGCATTGTGAGTCCACTCTGGCCCTTGACCCCCCCGACCTTGGACTCCAGACCTCTCTCCTCTGACCCTCCACCACTCCATGCTGAAATTCTTGCTGGTGCTGGCCACCAACCTCTGACCTCAAATGGCAGCCTGAGCCCCATCCTGACTTTTGACCTCTACAAAGCACTCTCAACCCAATAGACTTTTTATTTTATTTTATTTTATTTTTGAAACAGAGTCTTACTATGTCACCCTCGGTAGAGTGCCGTTGCATCACAGCTCACAGCAACCTCAAACTCCTGGGCTTAAGTGATTCTCTTGCCTCATTCTCCCAAGTAGCTGGGACTAAAGGCGCCCACAATGCCCAGCTATTTTCTTGTTGCAGTTTGGCTAGGGCTGGGTTTGAACCCGCCATCCTCAGTATATGGGGCAGGCGCCCTACTCACTGAGCCACAGGTGCTGCCTTTTTATTTTTATTTTGAGACAGTCACCCTGGGTAGAGTGCTGTGGCGTCATCATAGCTCACAGCAATCTCAAACTCTTGGGCTTAAGTGACCCTCTTGTCTCAGTTTTTCTATTTTTAGTAGAGATAGGGTCTCTCTCTTTCTCAGGCTGGTCTTGAACTCCTGAACTCAAGCAGTCCATCTGCCTCAGCCTCCTAGAGTGCTAGGATTATAGACATGAGTCACTGTGCCTAGACCCCTATAGAGGAGGGTCCCACCCTTTTCGCACTTAATTAGATCTCCATATGACATCCGGCCCCAAATCTCGCACTGACCACCACACTGTCATCCACACTGACCACCAACTCTTTTTTTTTTTTTTTTTCCGAGTCAGTCACTATGATGCCCTTGGTAGATTGCTGTGGCATCATAGCTCACAGCAATCTCAAACTGTTGGGCTCAAGCTATTCTGTTGCCTTAGCCTCCTGAGTAGCTGGGACTACAGGTGCTCACCACAACACCCGGCTATTTTTTGTTGCAATTGTCACCACTGTTTAGCTGGCTCCAGTTGGACTTGAACCCGCCAGGCTCAGTGTATGTGGCTGGGGCCATAACCACTGTGCTACAGGTGCGAAGCCTGACCACCAACTCTTGACCTATATGCTCAGCTTACCAACCTCTGAACTCTGGCATCCCATCTCCAAATAAATGCGAACCTAAGCCTTGAAATATATATAGCCTTCCCTTTGATTCAGGGCTCTGCCTTAGCAAACCCTGCCTGTCCCCTGATCATGGTTCCATCTCCTCTGCCCTTAGATCCCACAGAGCACGTGCAGTTCTGGGTAGGCAGCCCATCCACCACAGCTGGCTGGGTGCGTGAGGGTGACTCTGTCCAGCTACTCTGCCAAGGGGATGGCAGTCCCAGCCCAGAGTACACGTTCTTCCGCCTGCAGGTGACCTACCCTATGGTCCCTTTGGAATGCCCAACCCCTAACCTCTGTGTGCACTAATCTCCACCAGCTTCTGATGTTGGATCTGGGTGGCCCCTGGATTAGCAAGCCACCTGACATGGTGACCCATGAATTGAAAGGATCTCTGATCCTTGATTTGGGAGAGTCCTGACTTAGCACAGTACCCGACTTGGGTGACCCTTGCCCTCTTACTTGACCCTTGCCCCCTTACTTGGGTGACCCTTGCTCCTTAATCCCACTGGACCAGGGTGGCTCTTGAACCTGGTTCCTCATACCTGGTCACTTAGGATAAGCAGGAGGAAGTGCTGAAGACAAATCTTGAGGGAAACTTCACCCTGGTGGGGGTGCATCGAGGCCAGAGCGGGACTTATGGCTGCAGAGTGGAAGACTTCGATGCTGCTGAGGACGTGCAACTCTCCCAAATCCTGGAGTTACATGTGGCCTGTGAGCTGTGGGACATAGGGGGAGGATAAACAGGTGGGAACCCTAGCACCAGCTGTCTCTTTGCCCTCACCCTCCACCCCACAGCCCTGCAGCTGCTGGGTCATCCTGAATATTATGCCTCCACCCTTCCTCTACATTTCTACAACATTTCTCCCGGTTCTCTGCCTCCTGGTCCCTGCCCCCACCCCCTCCAATGTACCTTATACAAGACAGCCAGAAAGGTCTTTCCAGAGCAAAAATCTGACCTTCCCCTACTCAGAACCTGCCGTGGCTCCCCAGTGTCCTTGGGAAAAAAACAGGTGCCTCACCATAGCCTTCAAGGCCCACCTAGTCAGTTTCACCTCCTCAGCTGACCCTTCTCCCAAGTCAAAGCTGTCTCCTCATCCCCCCTTCCCCAGGCTCCTCCCCGGATTCCTACCTTAACTCCCCATCCCCTCTACCATCTACTTCTAACCAATCTCTCGGGTCCCAGGCTTCTAAGAACCTAGGTCAGTGTCCTTGCACCCAAGCCCTGAGCAAAGCCCTGTTCCTCCTCAGCATTTCTTATGTACCCCTTCGGGGTAGACCCTGCACCAGATATTGGGGGCATATCTGTGAACAAGACAAGCCAGTCCCCTCCCACTACAGTAGGGGAGACAGATGGTAAACACAAAGCAAGACACTTTCAGAAGCAACAGCATATCTACAGAGGATAGCACTGATAAGGAGTTGTCAGGGCCTAGTGGGAGGATCAAGGATTATTTCAGGTGGGGAGTGCTGCAGTCTGCATCCTGGGGAGCAGATATGACCTGGATATCTGCAGGCAGGAAGTTTGTGGGGTACCTTGGAGTCCACACCTGTTGGAATAGGGAGGTAAAGGGAGCAAGATTTGGCAGGGGAAGACGGGCTATAGCCTACCAGTGGTCAGCCCCACGGGGCACTGAGAAGCTGGGATGGCCCTTCATAGTTGTCCCCAGTTGGAGCGAGGCAGCCAGGCCTTTATGCTCCTATGGTAGCCAATTATTGGATATGTGCTGCCCCAAGAAGGGGGCGTGACCTTTGGCTTTCTGCAGCTGAGGCAGTTCCCCGAGAGGGCCAACAGCTGCAGGCTGACAGCTGTCATCCTTCCTAGCAGCTGGTGGAATAAATCCTTCAGTGCTGTAGGGAAGACCTGGGTGTCCACAATAGGGGGTCAGGGAGGCCTCTGTGAGGAGGGGATATTTGAGTAAGAAACCAAAGAGTGGAATCAAAAACCCAAAGAGCTAGAAGAGCTTTCCAGGCAGAGCAAGCGATTTCCCCCAAGGCAGGAACCAACTTGGTCTATCCAAGAAAAAAAGCAAGAGAACAGGGTAGCTGGAGTTCAGTGGGCAAGGAGGGAGGCTGGGAGATGGCCCAAGATGTGGGCTGGATGAGAGGAGACCAGGTGGGATCTTAGAGGGCGAAGGGTACCGGGGAGCCACTGAAGGGTTGTCAGTAGAAAGAAGGGCTCACCAGTGTGTGTCATGAATGAAGGAGGATTGGAGAGGACAAGAGTGAGGGGCAGACCAGTCAGGAGGAGGTGGTCAGGACAGTCAGACCCGGGGTCAGACACGGAGAGAAGTGGAAAGATCTATTTTGGGGGTATAGCAGATACTGAAAGGATCTCTGAGAGGAGGAGGCAAGGAGCACCTCACACCCTAAAAGTTGTCCGTTAACGTTGGGCTCAGATGTCTGCTCTGGAGTAAAGCAGCAGACTTGGGTGTGTATTTATTTATTTATTTATTTGTGTTTTGACACAGAGCCTCATTCTGCTGCCCTGGGTAGAGTGCTGTGGCATCATAGCTCATAGCAACCTCAAACTTTTGGGTTCAAGTGATACTCTTTTTTTTTTTTTTTGCAGTTTTGGCCAGGGCTGGGTTTGAACCCACCACCTCTGGTATATGGGGCCGGCGCCCTACTCCTTGAGCCACAGGCACCACCCTCAAGTGATCCTGTTACCTCAGCCTCTCAAGTAGCTGAGACTACAGGTGCCCACCAGGCTAATTTTTCCATTTTTTAGAGACAGGGGTCATGGTCTTGCTCAGGCTGGTCTGGAACTCCTGAGCTCATGTGATCATCCTGCCTCAGCCTCCTAGAGTGCTGGTTACAGGTGTGAGCCCCCAAGCCCTGCCTAGAGCGTGTATTTTGGAGTTAGGTCCTAGATTTTGGCTTGAGGACCTGGATGGGAGAGTGACTTCACAGAGATGGGGACAGCAAGGAGGAGCATTTGGCATTCTCTGCTTATGATTGTCCACTGATATCTGCACCCCCAACAGCCCTGGAGAGCTCCCAGTCGAGTGGGTGAGGGGCTGGGAAAGGTGACAGACTGTACCTCCTCCAGACCTGGATCCCCTGGAGCTCAGTGCCACAGAGGAGCTTTCCTTGCCTCTGGGCAGCAGCACAGCCGTGAACTGCTCTGTGCAAGGCCTGCCCAGCCCTGCCCTACGCTGGACCAAGGTGAGAGGGAAAGGAGCCCTCTTGACCCTTACACCCTCTGCCTATACCGTTCCCTCTTTCGTATACCCTCGCCCTCTCCTACGGCCCCCTCTTTGGCTCCCCTCCCCAGGATGCGGTGCCTCTGGGGGATGGCCCCAGGCTCTCACTCAGCTCCATCACCTTTGATTCTGCTGGCACCTATACCTGTGAGGCCTTCATGCCCACTGTGCCCCTCCTCAGCCGCACCCAGAGCTTCGAGCTGCTGGTCCAAGGTACATGGACAACGGGGCCCAGGGAGGTTTGGATGAAGACAGGGGAGTTGGGGGCCAGGACAAATCCAAGGAGTCCATGGCCAGGCCTTCTCCCTTTTTTGTTTCTCTCTCTCCTTATCTCTCCCTCCTTTCCCTTCCCTGTGTGCCTGCCTCTCACTCCCTCCTGCCCCCACCACTTACAGGGTCACCAGAGTTAAGGGGAGAGGAGACTGAACACAAGGCAGAAAGCAGCTGGAGGGAAGGAGATGAAGCCACACTGATCTGCTCTGCCCGTGGCTACCCAGAGCCCAAACTCACCTGGAGCCAGCCAGGCAGCAGTGTAAGGGACCCTGACACCACAGGACCCAACATTCTCCCCAGCCCCTCAGAGGACCCCCCATCACTGATTGCCCACTTCCGGGGGACTGGACTGGACTTCTTTCACCTCTGCCCTCACCCCCAGCCCTGATCTCTGGGGCCCAGCCTGACCCAAGCCTCCACAGCCAGCAGAGCCAGTGCCCGGGAGGCAGGGCTGGGTGAGCAGCTCCCTGACCTTGAAAGTGACCAGTGCCCTGAGCCAGGATGGCATCTCCTGTGAGGCCTCCAACCCCCACGGGAGCACCCGGCATGTCTTCCACTTTGGGACTGGTGAGTATTCCTGGTGGTAGGAGGAGAGCTGGGTGTGGGGCAGACACAGCCCAGCTGTCTGACCCCCAGTGTCCCATCCCTACAGTGGCCCCCCAGACTCCCCAGGCCGGAGTGGCTGTAATGGCTGTGGCAGTCAGCGTGGGCCTCCTGCTGCTGGTCGTCGCAGCCTTCTATTGCATGAGGCGTAAGGGACGACCTGGCTGCTGCCGACGCGGAGAGAAGGGGGCTCCGTGAGTGGCCTGCAACCTCCGAGTGACCTCATAAGCCAGCCTGTCTCCAATCCCCAGCCCAGCCCAAAACCACCCTCAAACCCATCCCAGCTAACTTTATCTCCAGCCTGGACCTTAAGGCGAACTATCCCTATCTCTTGCCCCAACTCTAACCACTCCCCTTCCTCCACTAGCTCCTCTCCCAAGTCCAACCTCTAGCCACCTGGCCTTTCCCTGGCACACCCCCGGCCCTGCCCATGACTGTCACCAGACCCAACTTCACCTACATCCCCCCACCCTACCAGTCCTCACTGCAAACCCAGTCAATAACTGTCCTCAACCACAGGGCCACCCTCAGTGCCAGTCCAGACCTGTCCCAAAGCCACCCCACCCCCATCTCTCACCCCAATGCCATTGCCACACCTACCCAATTCCAAACCCATCCCTGCCCACCCCAGAGTCCATCCTGACCCACCACAAACACATCCTCATCCCCCATCCCCAGCTCCTTCCCTAGATATGGCCACTCCCAACACCCTGCCTCCTCCCCCAGGCCACCCCGGGAGCCAGAGCTGAGCCACTCAGGCTCAGAGCAGCCAGAGCAGACAGGCCTTCTCATGGGAGGGGCCTCTGGAGGAGCCAGGGGTGGCAGCGGGGTCTTCAGAGATGAGGTAGGTGAGGGCCTGGGCCCCCTGGTAAGAGGAGACCTGCTGGGTGGTGGAATAGCCTCCAGGCACAGGCTGACCTCTCTTGTCTTCTCCCCAGTGCTGAGTGCTACAACTTCCTAGAGGCAGTCACTGGACACAGAGTCGCAAGCATCAGTCAACAGCCCTGCTCACGCCAGCCCACCCCGCCTTCCCTCTTCCCACTCCCTGCTCCCGCCCTCCCTCCCTTCCTTCCTCTGCTGCCCAGGCAGGGACCCACAGGGCCAGCCTGCCTCCGGGAGGGAAGGTAGGAGGGGGCCTTCCTCCGGGGAGTATGACTCTCCCAGGCCTCAGAATAGCTCCTGGACCCAAGCCCAGGGCCTGGCCTGGGACGAGGCTTCGAGGGTCGGCTGGCTGGGGCTATTTTTACCTCCTGCCTCCCTTGCTGGTCCCCCCACCTGATGTCCTGCTGCATAGTCTGACACTGGATCCCCACCCCTGTCCTGCCCCTGCCTCCCCCCCCCCCCCCCAATCATCTGTGGACACTGGAGTCTGGAATAAATGCTGTCTGTCACATCGACACCACCCTGTGGCCAGTGATGCTTCTGGGGGGCAGGGTGGTACAGGTGATTCTCCCTTCTCAGCTGCCACTCCCTGTCCACTCCCTTGCTGGACCTTGGGAGAGGCCTGATGTCATGGAGAAAGAAATGAGAGAGAGAGAGAGTGTGTGTGTACCAAGGCACACAGGATGACTTAGCTTGCTGAGGGTGGAGGGAAGAGGTGCTGGACTCCAGAAAACACTGGGCCTGGCCCCTGAGGACCAGTGCCTGCCTAGGGGTGAGGAGCTTTCCCCTTGAGTAAAAGTTCCCAGTCTTTTGCCAGAACCCCAGACAGAAAAGAAGATGGAAAACCTCTCTCAGCTGTGGAGCCAATGGAATTAGGGATGGAGCCGCCTCCTCTGGGGAGGTCATGGTCCTCACAGCCAGGATTCCCAGGGGAAGCAGAGTGGCTGGAGCAATCCAGACAAAGGGGCCTGGGGCAGAGAGGAGACGGACTTATAGAAGCAGAGAAAAAGGGATTTGAGAGAAGGATAAAAAGGCTTAATGGAAGTAGGAGGAATGGGCTGGGAAACTCCAAGATGAGAGCCAGCCCTAGAATAAGACAGAGACAAGAGGTACAAAGAGATATACAGAGAAAGAAGAACTGGGATTAATTGAGATCATTACAGTCAGAAGAAGAGAGAAAATTGTGAGAAGCAGCCCAGGAGCACTCCAGAGGGTGGTAGGAGGGGGGCACGTGGGGCTTG
This sequence comes from Loris lydekkerianus, assembly GCA_963574355.1. Lineage (NCBI taxonomy): Eukaryota > Metazoa > Chordata > Mammalia > Primates > Lorisidae > Loris > Loris lydekkerianus. The sequence continues at coordinate 35,808 of CAUYPK010038483.1, forward strand.
GGCTTGCTGACTTCACCTTCCTGGGCCTTTCTTGCTCATCAAACGGAGAGAAATTGCTCTGACCGGCAGAGGCTGTGCAGAGCCAGCACCACCGTCCCTGTGTAGTGTGCGTGGATGAGACCAGCAGCCAGTGGGAGGTCCGAGCAGCATAGTGGTGAGGTGGCCTCTGCACTCAGGTGCCTCCCACAGTCTCTCATCTCAGGTGAGTGACCCCCACTCTCTATCCTCCATTCGCTCAGCCACAAAGTGGACACACAGGGATCTGTCGCCATGGGATATTGGCTGGATGCTGTAGAAAGCTCCTGGAGACCAAGAGTCTGTCCGGAGCCCCAGGTACAGAAGAGCTCATGGGTCAAGTGAAGGCACTCAGATCCCATGGTTTATTAAATCCATTTTTTAAAATTTTTTAAAAATAAAAATGTCGCCCTCAGTAGAGTGCTGTAGTGTCATAGCTCACAACAACTTCTAGCTCTTGGGCTTAGGCAATTTTCTTGCCTCAGCCTCCCAGGTAGCTGGGACTACAGGCACCTGCCACAACGCCTGGCTATTTTTTTTTTTTTTTTTTTTTGGCCTGGCTATTTTTTGTAGCAGTTTGGCCGGGGTCGGGTTTGAGTCTACCACCCTCAGTATATGGGGCCAGCGCCCTAGTCACTGAGCCACAGGTGCTGCCCCTATTAAATCCATTTAAAATAAAAGCGAGGTTCTTGTTTGATTTTGAACTGCAAGGTGGTAGGCGGTCCTCCTGACAATTTTTGCGTTGCAGATATTCATTCCTGATTTAACCCATACCACTATGAGCACCATCTCTCAAAGAGGAAAATTGGGATTATTTTTTGCCTTTTTTTCTAACTTCTTGTGTTGATAGACATCATTCAGGAAATATCTGTTGAGTGCCTTTGCTCTGCACTGTCATTATTCTGGGTGAAGAAGTAGAGGAAGCCTCTGCTCTCATGGAGTTCATATCCTTATGGAGACATGAGGAAAATACAAAGGATAAACACATTAAAATAAGGTTAATTTAGATCAAATGTCTTGCTTAAGATCATCACTTTTGAGCACTTATTTAGCTAAATTTCATAATTTCTCAGATTATTGTTCTGTGTGTATACACCCATTTTAAAATGGTAGCAACTGGCTGGGCACGGTGGCTCACACCCGTAATCCTAACACTCTGGGAGGCCGAGGCAGGTGCATTGCCTGAGCTCACTAGTTCAAGACCAGCCTGAGCAAGAGCAAAAAAAATAGCTGGACGTTGTGGCAGGTGCCTATCGTCCCAGTACTTGGGAGGCTGAGGCAAAAGAATCGTTTGAGCCCAAGAGTATGAGGTTGCTGTGAGCTATGATGGCACAGCACTCTACCAAGGTTGACAAAGTGAGACTGTCTCAAAAATAAGTAAGTAAATAAGGGTCAATGTAAGCAACAACAAAAAAGAATAAATTAATAATTTGGCGTGCTTCTGAGATAAAGTGAAACATACTCAGAATGGATGCTGAGGCAACAAACAAGTATAGGAATTCACCACAATGGCATTTTTTTTTTTTTTTTTTTTTTTTTAGACAGCGTCTCACTAGGTCGCCCTTTGGTAGAGTGCTGTGGTGTCACAGCTCACAACAACCTCAAAGTCTTTGGCTTAAGCAATTCTCTTGCCTAAGCCTCCCAAGTAGCTCTGACTACAGGTGCCTGCCAAAACACCTGACTATTTTTGGATGCAGTTGTCATTGGTGTTTAGTTGGCCCAGGCTGGGTTCGAACCCTCCACCCTCGGTTTATGAGGCTGGCACTGTAACCACTGTACTATGGGTGCCGAGCCCACAATGGCATTTTAATCTTGTTTTAACTTGGATTTCTCTTACCTCTATTGTGAAAAGGATGTTTCTCCATATCTTTACTTGCCATTTGCTTTGTGAACTGTCACATACTCTACTTTTCTCTTGTTGTTTACCTTTTCTTATTAATTTGTAGGCTGTCTCTGCACAATAGGAATATTAACTTCTGTTTTTTTGTGGGGTTTTTTGTTGTTGTTGTTAGTTTTTGAGACAGAGTCTCAAGCTGTTGCCCTGGGTAGAGTGCCATAGCATCATAGCTCACAGCAACCTCACACTCTTGGGCCATAGCATCATAGCTCACAGTAACCTCACACTCTTGGGCTCAAGCGATTGTCTTGCCTCAATTTTTTCTTCTTCTTCCTTCTTCCTTCTTCCTTCTTCTTCCTTCTTCTTCTTCTTCCTCCTTCTCCTTCTTCTTTTTTTTTTTTGCAGTTTTTGGCCAGAGCTAAGTTTGAACCCACCACCTCCGGCATATGGGGCCGGCACCCTACTCCTTTGAGCCACAGGCGCTGCCCAAGTTTTTTCTATTTTTAGTAGAGACAGGGTCTTGTTTTTTTGCTCAGGCTGGTCTCAAACTCATGAGCTCAAGCAATCCACCCACCTGAGCCACCACGGCCAGCCTAGGAATATTAACTTCTACTCTTATCAAACTTTTATCCCAATCTATTACAGGCAGTCCCAGAGTTACAAACATCTGACGTATGTACAACTTGAAATTACAAATCCTACAGAACCTATCTCATTTATAACCTGGGACTGCTTGTATCTGTATTCTGTGCCATTAAAAATGATGCCTTAATGAATAATTTGTACAAATATCATTTACACACGTGTGATCTATCAGTAAGAAAAATTCCTTAGAATGTGGATGCTTTTTTTCTTTTTTAGACAGTCTCATTTTGCTGCCCTCTGTAGAGTGCTGTCATGTCATAGCTCACAGCAACCTCAAATTCCTGGGCTCAAGTGATCCTCTTGCCTCAGTTTTTCTATTTTTAGAAGAGATGGGGTCTTGCCTCCATCTGGCTGGTCTCAAACTCCTGAGCTCAAGCAATCCACCCATCTCTGCCTCCCAGATTGCTAGGATTACAGGCATGAGCCACCATCCCTGTTCTATGAGTGCCTTTAAATATTGTATTTTCTCTGCAAAAGTTGAACAGAAAATTTATATCTTCACTTCAGAACTATAAACAAAATCCACATGGATATCTCCAACCTATTATGTCCCAAATTGACCCTCAGGTCTTTCCCATCCCATAAATGGTATCCCCCTGCCTTCCAGTTGGGTGAGCTAGAAACTTAGAATTTATCTTTTCTTTTCTTTCTTTCTCTCTTTCTCTCTCTCTTTCTCTCTCTCTTTCTTTCTTTTTTTTTTGGGGTGGGGAGGACCTGGGTAAAGTGCCTTGGCATCAACATAACGTTACAGCAACCTCAGTCTCTGGTGCTCAAGGGATCCTCCTGTCTCAGCCTCCAGAGCGGCTAGGACTACAGGCACCTCCCACAATGCCTGGATAGTTTTTCTATTCTTAGTAGAGATGGAGCCTCAATCTTGCCCAGGATGGTCTTGAACTCCCGAGCTCAAGCAATTCCCCCTGCCTCAGCCTAGGATTACAGGTGTGAGCCACTGCGCCCAGCCTTATCTTTTTTTTTTTTTTCTTTTTGAGACAGGGTCTCACTCTGTCACCCCAGTTAGAGTATAGTGGTGTCATCATAACTCCCTGCAACCTAAACTCCTTGGCTCCAACAATCCTCTTGCCTCAGCCTACTGGGTGTGGTGATGCTACAGGCACACTCCACCACAGCCAGCAGGAGAATTTATCCTTGATATCTGCCTTTCCCTAACATAACACAACTCAGCATTTCCCACAGGGGCCCATCTTACATAGAGCTCTTTTCTGACCACTTCTCCCCAGAGTTCCCATGTTCAATAAACCTTTTAACTCTATGTCCTGCTAAAGCTGCAGGCCTTTATACAAATGGTCTCATGGCCATCCGTCAAACTTACATCATCTTTCACCTGATCAGTGCACTTATAAAACCAAATGCTCAACAGAAATATTTTATGGCTCCAGTACTTATAACAATTAATTTTTTTTTTATCTTATTTTTTGAGACAGAGTCTCACTCTGTTATCCTGGGTAGAGTTCCATGGCATCGTAGCTAATAACAACCTCAAATCCTTGGGCTCTCTTGCCTCAGCCTCCCGAGTAGCTGGGACTACAGGCACCCACCACAATAGCCAGCTAGTTTTTCTATTTAAGTAAAGATAGGCTCATGCCTGTAATCCTAGCACTCTGGGAGGCTGAGGCAGGAGGATTGCTTAAACTCAGGACTTTGAGAACAGCCTGAGCAAGAGTGAAACCCCGTGAGAAAAAACTAGCCCAGAGGCTTGGTGCCTGTAGCCCAAGCAGCTAAGGCGTCAGCCACATACACCAGAGCTAACGGGTTCGAATCCAGGCCGGGCCTGCCAAGCAACAATGATAACTACAACGAAAAAATAGCCAGGCATTGTGGCGGGTGCCTGTAGTCCCAGCTACTTGGGAGGCTGAGGCAAGAGAATCGCTTAAGCCCAGGAGTTGAAGGTTGCTGTGACGTCACCGCACTCTATGCAGAGTTTTTTGAGGCTCCGTTTAAAAAAAAAAACTAGCCTAGAGATGTGGCAGGTGCCTGTAGTCCCAGCTACTTGGGAGGCTGAAGCAAGAGGGTTGCTTGAGCCCAAGAGCTTAAGGTTTCTGTGAGCTATGATGGCATGGCGTTCTACCCCAGGACAACAGAGTGAGACTCTGTCTCAAAAAAAAAAAGCAAGAAAGTTGAAAGCAGGAGTTGAACAGTTTAAACACAGTTCACCAATGCTCATAGCAGCCTTATTGAGAATATCCAAAATGTAGAATTTATTATATGTACGTATATATATATGTATATATAATATCTATGCAATGTAATATTATTCAGTCTTAGAAAGAAAATTCTGACACATGTTACAATACAGATGAAACTTGAGGACATTATGCTAAGTGAAATAAGCCAGACCCAAAAGGACAAATGTATGAGTCCACTTACATGAGGTACCTAGAGTCAAACTCAGGGACAGAAAGTAAAACAGTGTTTACCAGTGGTTGGGGGAAGAGGTGATGGGGAGCTAGTGTTTAATGGGTATTTTGAATTTTGCAAGATAAAGAAGGCTCTGGAAGGATGAGAGTGATGGCTGCACGACACTGTGAGTGTACTTAATGCCACTGTCACTTACAATGATTAAATGGGAATTTTATGTTATTTCTATATTTTACCACAATAAACAATCCTATTTCCTCTAAGGAAAATGGATACAATCTTAAGCACAAACAGTCCTCTTGGAATGTGTAATATTGTTTTCACATCAATAGTAGCACGTTACATAGACATAAGAACTCTTCAGGAGACGTATTTCTAAATATTTCTTGAGTTTTTCTCCATTCCTGTTGTCATTGTTCAGTCCTCTATTGAAGAATATAAGAATATTACAGTTTAGGGGCAGCACCTGTGGCTCAATGAGTGGGACCCAGTCCCATATACCGAGGGTGGCAGGTTTGAACCTGGCTGCGGCCAAACTGCAAACAAAAAATAGCCAGGCGTTGTGGCGGTCACCTGTAGTCCCAGCTACTTGGGAGGCTAAGGCAGGAGAATTGCCTAAGCCCAAGAGCTGGAGGTTGCTGTGAGCTGTGATGCCACAGCATTCTACCAAGGGTGACAGAGTGAGACTCTGTATCTAAAAAAAAAAAAAAAAACAGGGGCGGTGCCTGTGGCTCAAAGGGATAGGGCACCAGGCCCATATGCTGGAGGTGGCGGGTTCAGACCCAGCCCTGGCCAAAAACTACAAAAAGAAAAACAAAAAAAACAAAAACAAAAACAAAAACAGGGTGGCACCTGTGCTTCAAAGGAGTAAGGTGCCAGACCCATATACCAGAGGTGGCAGGTTCAAACCCGGCCCTGGCCAAAAAAAACTGCAAAAAAAAAAAAAAACACCCCAAAACAGAATATTACTGTGTAGACTGTTACTCAATTTGGGTTTGCTTGGTGGTTCCTAATGATTAGCTTCAGTCAGCCACTTTTTGTAATACAACAGAAAAGACAGTGTGTCCTCCTTAATGTACCACATCAGGAGGCACCTCCCGTTGGTTTGTACCATCACTGGTGGTACAAATTTCGGCCACTTGGTTAAGGTGCAGCTGGCCAGATTTCTTACTTTCCTTTTATAATTAATAAATATACATGAAGAGATTTTCTTTTATTTATTTATTTTTTTAGACAGAGTCTTACTCTGTCACCCTGGATAGAGTGCTTTGGTAGCTCACAGCAACCTCAAACTCTTGGGTTCAGGAATTCTTCTTGCCTCAGCCTCCAAGTAGCTGGGACTACACACCACAACACTTGGCTAGTTTTTTCTATTTTTAGTAGAGATAGGGTCTCCCTCTTGCTCAGGCTGGTCTCAAACCCCTAAGTTTGAGCAATCCACCCAACTCAGCCTTCCAGAGTGCTAGGATTTACTGGCCTTAGCCCCCACGTCCAGCCAAGAGATTCTCTGAGATGATGTACATACGTTTTGTTCTTCATCAAACTTTAAGATTTTAACATCAATTGATGATTTTTGCCTGAATCAATCATGACTGTGGTGGCTGAAAAATTATTATTGCTAAGTTTATTTTCACTGTCTCATGGTCTGATGAACCCCGGCAGCAGGCTGGGTCAGTTGGGCTCTGTGGTGCCACTGGGGCCTGTTTCTGAATGTTGTTTACCATCTCTAGAAGGCTTAGCCCACAGTCTCAGCACAGGGGTAGACTCCCAGGAAGAGTGTCCCCAGGTGGATGATAGCAAATATGTTGAGTTTGCCTCTGTGTCCACCATGTTCTCACTTCAGAAATAGGAATCACCAACAGGGACCAACTTAAGGATGCCTGGATACATGGAGCTTATTTGGCCCTTCTATCCTTCCCATGTGCGTTCAACTCACACTCTTAATATGTATAGCAGGTCTCATGAATAGCTTCTTAATATCCATCCTTTGTTTCATCTGTCTGTGTCCTTACTTGTGTGGCTCTTGTTCTCTCTTGTTCTTTATATAGCAAAATTAAATATTCCTTTTTAAAATAAGAATACAGCAAACACATAGAGGATCCGAGGATGGATGGGAAAATTTGATGAGATAACCATGGAAATGTTTAAAGTCTGGCACAGAGTATGTGTGCTGCACATGTTAATTATTATTATTATCTAAGGGAAAATGGAGGAACACAGAGAAAAGCAAAAAAGAATCCCTCAGTCCAGGGAAGGGACCAGGTGCAGAGAGATATTGCTCTAAGGACAGACACTGGTGAGGGGGTTCTGGGGAGTGGAAGAGGGAGTGAACAGATGGCTAAGGGGAAGGAAAAAGGGGACTCCCAGGGAGGAAAGGGTTCTTCATTCAACACCTGTTCCCCAAGTTAATGAGGGGAGGGTTCTAGCCCACACCCCAGGGGGCATATATTTGCATAAGGTCCCTCATCTACATAGTATCCCAGGCAATTTGCATACAGCTGGAAGCCTGGTTCCACCTCAATATGACCTCTTCTCCCACCTTGGCCAAAGACCTGGGGGAAGAGGAAAGAGAGTGACCCATAGTATCTGAAGCTCCAGGAAGTAAAGGCAAGTTTGTAGTAAACTTCCCTCGCTCATCAACCTTCTGTGGTTCCCTATTGTTCCAAGAAGCATGAACCACCCTTTATTTAGCATTCAAGGCCTTCTAAGACACTGCCCCCACACACACTCATAGCTCCCTCTCTCATCCCCACCCCACCTCCACCTGGAATGCCCCTCCGAATTACCCCCACTGTAACAAAGCTTGCCGATTTTTTTTTTATTTTTTTTTGAGACACAGTCTCAAGCTGTCGCCCTGGGTAGAGTGCCATGGTGTCACAGCTCACAGCAACCTCAAATTCTTGGGTTTAAGAGATTCTCTTGCCTCAGCCTCCCAAGTAGCTGGGACTATAGGCACCCGCCACAACTCCTGGCTATTTTTTTTTTTTTAGTTGTAGTTGTCATTGTTGTTTGGCAGGCGCTGGCTGGACTTGAATCAGCCAGCTCCGGTGTATGTGGCTGGCACCCTAGCTGCTTGAGCTATAGGTGTTGAGCCAGCTTGACTATTCTTTGTTGTAGTTGTTGTTTTTTGAGACAGAGTCTCACTATGCCTGGCTAGAGTGCCGTAGTATCATAGCTCACAGCAGCCTCCAACTCTTGGGCTTAAGCAATTTTCTTGCTTCAGCCTCCCTAGTAGCTGGGACTACAGGCGCCTGCCACAACGCCCAGGTATTTTTTAGCTTTAGTTGTCATTGTTATTTGGCAGGCCCAGGCTGGATTTGAACCCGCCAGCTCTGGTGTATGTGGCTGGCATCCTAGCCGCTTGAGCTATAGGCACCAAGCCAGCTTGCCTATTCTTTAAAGCCTGGACTTCTTAAAGGATTCTGAAAAGCTTTCATCAGCACCCCCTCCTTTCCCTTGCATTGTAACTTTATAGGAAATCTGTGCCTCTTCTGAAGCTGTATAGATTTTATTAATGAAGTTATATTGTTTATTCTTTTTTTTTTTTTTTGAGACAGAGCCTCAAGCTGTCACCCGGGGTAGAGTGCTGTGAAATCACAGCTCACAGCAACCTCCAACTCCTGGGCTCAAGCGATTCTCCTGCCTCCACCTCCCAAGTAGCTGGGATTAACAGGTGCCCGCCACAATGCCTGGCTGTTTTTTGGTTGCAGCCATCATTGTTGTTTGGCGGGCTGGGCTGAATTTGAACCCACCAGCTCAAGTGTATGGGGCTGCTGCCTTAGCCGCTTGAGCCAATCAAGTTATGTTTGGTTGCAAATGACAATAACAAAACAAAGTCAAAGTTGGATTATGTAAAAAGGGAAAATTATTAAGTTATATAACTTGGAAGTTTAAGTGATGACTACCATTAGACATAGCTGGATCTGGAGGTCTAATAGTCTCATCCTAAAGCCGTCCTTTTCCATTTCTCAGCTCTATTGTCCTCCATTCACAGGCAGGGTCTTTTGCCGTGAGTGCCACCCACAGTGCCAGATTTCTACCCTACCAGTTTAACAAAGTCCATCAAAAGAGGATATCCTGGGCGGTGCCAGTGGCTCAGTGAGTAGGGCCCGGCCCCATATACCGAGGGTGGCGGGTTCTAACCCAGTTTCAGCCAAACTGCAACAAAAAATAGCTGGGTGTTGTGGCAGGCTCCTGTAGTTCCAGCTACTCAGGAGACTGAGGCAAGAGAATCACCTAAGCCCAAGAGCTAGAGGTTGCTATGAGCTGTGACGCCATGGCACTCTACCAAGGGCAACAAAGTGAGACTCTATGTCTAAAAAAAAAAAAAGAAGAGTATATCCTTTTCCCATTAGTTCAAGCAAAAGTCTCAGGAATAATTCTCACTGGCCAGGGATGGGTTCCATTTTCATCTCTGAATCAATGTCTGTGGCCAGGGAGATCAAATTCCCTGATTGGCCAGGCCTGGGTCATTATCACTCTAAACTAGAAGGACTGAGGTGAGGGGGTGGCTCCGCATAGGAAGCCTGAGGAGCTGCTGCTACTGAAAGAAGAGAGAGAGGTTGCTGGGCAGGTAAAATACTTGACATCAATTTGGAGGCTCCATCAGGAAACCTTCCGCCCCAAGCTCTTACCTCCTGATGGTTATGGCTCTTCAGTGAAGTGTCACCTCTGGGACTCCTTGACATTAGAAGTCAACTCTCCAAGCATGGGACCCACCCAGTCATTTGTAAACAAACATGGCAGTGCTCAGCATGTGACCTTAGGCTGTGAAACTCTAGCTTACACTCCTGGGGCTTCCTTCCTGGGCTCACCCTTATCCACAAAGACCAGCCAGGAGAGAACCAAGGCCACTTATTAAGAGACTAGGAGTGGAGTGGGTACTAGGGAGTCCTCCTGGAAGAAGACTCATGGGGACTGTTTTGTTCGAGGGAGAAATGGTGGTTTAGGATTTTGCATAACAAGTTATTAGCAGGCCAGCACTAAAACCCAGAGGTACTAGCCCTCTAACCTGGCCCAAAATTGGGAAAAGAAGATCAGAGAGACGTAAAGTGCATTAATTATGCACCTATTTGTCCAGGCAGCCTCACATCAGGCTTGTACCAAGCCTGAGATGTGTGTTATCTGGAGGTCATGAAGCTTACAGAGTGAAAGCACAGACTGTCCAGACTCAGCGCCTGTAATGAGCAGCTAGGGCACTGGCCATATACACCTGAGCTCGCAGGTTTGAACCCAGACCAGGCCTGCCAAACAATGACAACTACAACAGAAAAAATAGCTGGGCGTTGTGGTGGGCGCCTGTAGTTGCAGCTACTTGAAAGGCTGAGGCAAGAGTATAGCTTAAGCCCAAGAGTTAGAAGTTGCTGTGAGCTATGACGCCACAGCACTCTACCAAGAGTGACATAGTGAGACTCTGTCTCAAAAAAGAAAAGCACAAACTTTTTGGATTCAAATCCCAGCCTGCTACTTCCTTGCTAGATGACTTATGGCAAATATTCACCTTTTTTGCCTCAATTTAGTTTTCAGTGAAATGGGGATCACAATAGTGCCCTTCATGGAATTTCTTTCTTTTTTTTTTTTTTTTTTGAGACTGAATCTCATTTTGTCACCCTTGGTAGAGTGCCATAGCATCACAGCTCACAGCAAACTCAAACGGTTGGGCTCAAACGCTTCTCTGCCTCCGTCTCCCGAGTAGCTGGGACTACAGGCACTCACCACAGTGCCTGGCTATTTTTAGAGATGGAATCTCCCTCTTTCTCAGGCTGGTCTAGAACTGGTGAGCTCAGGCAATATACACCTCGGCCTCCCAGAGTGCTAGGATTACAGGCGTGAGCCACCTGGGCCTTTCATGGAATTCTTCTGAGGAATTAACTAAGACAAATACGATGCTGAGAACAGGCTCAGTGCCTGTAGCTCAGCAGCTAGGGCACCAGCCACATATATACCAAAGCTGACAGTTTCAAATCCAGCCTGGGCCTGCCAAACAACAATGACAACTACAACCAAAAAATAGCCAGGCATTGTGGTGGGCACCTGTAGTCCCAGATACTTGGGAGCTGAGGCAAGAGAATCACTTAAGTGATTAAGAGTTTGAGGTTGCTGTGAGCTGTGACACCACAGCACTCTACCAAGGATGATAAAGTGAGACTCTCACAAAAAAAGAAAAGAAAAAAAAAAGATGCTGAGAACAGTATCAGTTCTGGATCTACCATTTGCGACTGTGACGTGGGGCCAAGTCACTTCATCTCTCTGTGCCTCAGTTTCCTTATCACACATGGTGCTGTATGTGTTATTTAAGATACTTGCAGCGCACTCAGATCAGTCCCTGGCACACATTTAAATGCTAAATACATTTATTAAGAGTAACTAAGACTTGAACCTGAGTGAGTAAGATAGCCTCTACTACTTGAGACTTTGCCCTTCTGAAAAGTAAACCCCAGGTGTGCGGCAGGTGGAGAGGATGGGGGGCCGGGGGAGACTGGGACAGGGAGGTTAAACCTAGTTGGTCCTCTTCCATCCCCAAGCATCTGCCCCCAACTGACTGGCTTGGAAATGAGACAGAGGGATTTCAGGCACTCCTGCTTCCCGCCTTCACCCCACCATGCTGGGAGGCCCCAGCTTCCCCGGGCGGCCTAAGGAACGTGGACGGAGGTGGGAGTGGGTAAAAGGGAGAGCTGCCGGGAGAGACTAAGGGACGAAGTCAGAGGGAGAGGCCCAAAGACGCAAGGAGGCTGGGGAGATAGGGTAAGTGGGACAAGGACACGGAGGCCGGACCCTAGCTCAGCCACACCCAGCCGGCCCATCCAGTGGAGCAGGGCCGGTCTGTGCTGCCCCCTAGCGGGTGGCTGCGAAAAGAGACGGCGTGGGAGCAGGTTTGGAGGAGCACGCAGGGTGGGCCTGAGACGTGGAGAATAGAGAGAACGGGAGAAACATCGAGAGAGAGAAACATGGAGATAGAGAAAGAAAGAGAGGGAGACAGGGTCAGAGAGACATACACATAGAGACAAAGAGAAACAGACATACAGAGACAGAGTGAAAGGGATGGAAAGAGACACGGGTACTAAGTGACACAGAAACAGTGACAAAGAGACCAGGAACAGACAGATGCCAAAGTGTGAGGATAGAAGGACCCAGGGACACAGAGGGAGACCCAAGATAGACGAAAGAGGGAGACAAAGAGGCATTGAGGAATTTAAGAAACGATGCAGCAACACCTAGAATCTGGGGCAGAGATTAGAAGGAGACCACTGCTGAGAGATACCCACAGACATGGGACAGACTTAGGGATGGGGAAAGTTGCGTCGCCCTAACGGGTGGGGGCGGGGCTCCATAAGAGGCGGGCCTGTGCGAACCCACGTGCCGCACTCTGGTGTGACCAAGAGGGTCAAGGCCAGGCTGAAGAGGAAGGGTTTAGAGCTGTGGGCAGGGCTGAGTCCAGGACTGACTGAACTGCGAATAGACTCAATCGGGTTCTCGAAGGGCGAGGGGCGGGGCCCACATGAAAGGCGTGGCTTCTAGGGGGCGGAGTCGGCTGGAAGCGCCAAAGGGGGCGGTGTCAAAATGTTAGTAGCGAACCTGACAACAGGGGACCCGGCATGGGAGCCTCCTCCGGCGCAGAGAAGGAGTGGTTAAACTCTAAGGGGTGTGACATAACACCCTCCGGAGGAGATAGAATTCTGGAGGAGGGGCAATTATAGACCTCTGGGGAGGGGCAGGGCAGAATCCTAGGGAGGGCGGAGAACGGAATCCCTGGGAGGAGCTGGAGTGAAATCCGGGGGGGCGGGGTCAGAACTCCAGGAGGGGCGGGGGCGGAGTCCAGGGTCTGCCGGGCTGGAGGGGAGGGAGGAAGGGGGTGGATCCTGTGACGTCAGCGAGTCCGAACAGCCAGAGCTGAGCAAGGGGCCGGGGGCGCCGATCCGGGAAAGCTGGGCCAAGAGAGCACAACTGGGAGACCAGAGCGCAGCGGGAACCGACCGGACCCGTAGCTCCTCAGGCACTTACTCCCCCGCCCAGGCGATCGGCGCACGTATAGTGGCCCACAGGCCCCCGCCCGGGCCCAGTCCCCTCCCGGGCCCTCCATGGCCCGGGCCGCAGCCCTCCTGCCGTCGAGATCGTCGCCGACGCCACTAGTGTTGCAGTTGCTGCTACTGCTGCTGCTCCGGGAAACCGGTGAGATACCGTGGACGGTTCCCCCACCCCCCGCTCGGACCCTCCTCTTCCCTTACCTTCGAAGCGGGGGAAGCCTGAACACCTTTCCCCATCCCACCTCTAGTTCACCCTCTTTCTCGTGCTCCCTAATGCCCCTTTTCTGTCTGGCCTCACCGACTCGTACCCCTACACACCCCACTCTCCCTCTGAGACTCAGATCTCCTCCTCTCTGCATCCCTTTCACCCCCACACCCTTCTTAATCCCAAGTGCTCATTCTACGCCGGACCCTCTGTTCTCCCCTCCCCCTTCCTCAAATCCTTGCGCCGAAAGGGTTAAATCCGAGGTCTGCTGAAGGCCCCCGTGCCCCCTCCCCACCCGCAGCAGAGCTGATAGCCGGAATCCGGGTTTCCGTCTCCACTACCCTCCTCAGAAATGTGGGGAATGTTCCCCCCTCCCTGGCAGGGAGGTCGCGATGAAGCGAGACCACCCTCCCCATTTTTCCTTCTTGCCGGATTGGGCGTCTGAGGCCAGGAGAGAATTGAGCGAAGGAGACGAGGTCAGGGGCGAGAACTCGGACTTCTGGGCCTTTGGAAGGCGAGGATAAGAGTTTGGACGGCCCGGGAGGTTGGGAGTGGGGGAAGGCCCCGATCTGAGGTCGCCAATCCCGGACCTCAGGAGTTGAGGGCTCGGACTCCTGGGCTCCAGAAAAATTAGGAGCTGAAGGCGCATTCTCCTAAGTCCCCGGCGAATGGAGGCGAGGGGCTATAGTCTAACTGAGGTGTAGGTAAAATTGGGGGCAAGAAGGTCTCAAACTTGTAGTTCTAGATTTAAGTGTGTGTGTGTGAGGAGGGTTCTGCCTCCTGGATTCTGGTGGAACTGGGGGCAGGAGGCTCAGGTCTCGTGGGCTTCAGATTTAATTGTGGGGAGAGGACTGTCTTCTGAGATCCAGATGGAAATGTGGGCAAGGGACCCTGTCTCTTGGGCTCCAGATAAGATCAAGGGCCGGAGGAAGCTGGGAACTCCGTGTGCTTAGTCCCAGGTAGAATAAGAGGCCGAGTCTTGGAGGCAATGGAGCCACCTCCTTCTCTTTGAGTGAACGGTCGGTGGGGGTGTCCCTGGGGAAGTTTTCCCAGTTTCACTTTTCGCCCAGCCTGGGCGGGGCGGGGCGGGGCGGGGCGGGACGAGCGCTCTCCCGGCTCTCGGTTCCAGACTCCCGAGTTTCGGGACCTTATCTTTCTTCTTGTAGCTCCTTTGTCTTCTGCTGCTGGAGGTGGACGGGCGGAGCCGCCGCCCAAATCCCCCGCTCCTCCCTCTGCTCTGCTCTCCAACCCGGGACTTGCCCCTCCACAACTCCGGGAGGGGCGCGGCCCCCTGAGAGGGGCGGGGCTGAGAGAAAACAGGTGAAAGAGGCGGGGCCCCGCCCCTTGCAGGTGACCGGGCTATTAATTCCCTGCTACAAACTCTGGGATGCTGAGGTTTGGAAGGGTTTGCCCAGAAGAGGGTTCAAGGGAGATCTCAGGGCAACCCTGGTCACTCCTCCGGCCTTATTTTCCCAGAATGTCTGAATTGCCTCCCAGCCTTGACCCAGAGCTGGGGGACTGCTTCTTTCATCCCCCGTATGTCCCTTTTGCCTCAGAGAGGGAGGGGATCAGAACCACCACCTCTGGGTGAATTCTCAGAATCCGCTAGACTTTGAGGGTAGCATTGACTTGGTGCTTGATTTCACAGAAGGTTCTAGACCACCCTGGGAAAGAGATCCTGTTACTGTTCCCATTTTGCAGATGAGGAAACAGGTTTAGAAGGGGTGAGTCACAATCTTAGGATTTGACAGCCAGTCCTTACTAAGCCAGACTTCATCTCTTCAGAGTGGTCACAGGGTGGGCTCTAGACAGTGCCTCCCTCTGAGCTTTCATTTCCTTCTTGTGAAACTGAGACAACAATCCCTTCCCTGCTGGACCACTGGGAAGCTTCAAGGGTCCCATTGAATCCCTGTGAGCTCTTAGCACCTAGGAAGAGACCTTCCTTTCTTGAGCCTCCATCCTTTTGCCTCTGCTGTGGTCAGGCTCTCTCTCTCCCCTGTCCACCCTCCCTCTCCCTGATCCTTTCCTCTCCTCTTAGACTCTCTTCATTTCTCTCTCTCTCTTTCTCTCCCTCCCCTCATTTCTCTATCTCTCTCCAAGCTCTTTCACTCTTCCTTTCTCTCCATCTCTATTCCTCCTTTCCATCCTTAACTGTTTACCTGTCTTAAATCCTCTGCCAAGCCCCTCCTTGGCTCTTCAGGGAATGAGGGTGCACCACCTGGGACCCCAGCTGGTCCGGCTCCCCTCCCCATTCCTCCCCACATTTCGCTGTTGTCCCTGTCAGCCAGGCAGCCCCACAGTAGTGGAGGGGGATGGGAGGAGAGGGGACTATAGCCTGCTGTCTCCTCTCATTAGAGAAGGGGGACTGGGCAGAGGAGAAGTGAGGGATACAAGAGATGGGGACAAAAGCCAACAGAGGGAGGTGATCCGAAATAGATTTAGGAAAAGGGTCAGAGACATACCTAGGAATGGAACAGAAACATGGAGGGGGAATGGAATACAGTCACAGGGCAGAGGACGCTGGAATGGGACAGAGAAAGGTGGGGGAAGGGAGCTAGACATAGAACCAGATGAAGGCAGGAACAGTCAAGGAGAGAGGTTTGGTGACTGGCAGGGAGCCCAAAAGACCCCAAGCATGGGAGAGAGGAGATGGCCAGGACCTGAGGAAGTCAGGGCATGGCAACTTCAGGGCCAACAGCCTGTGGGGGCCACAGAAGTGGGTGAAATAAGAGGGACTAGGAGTTGGGCATGAGAGCCGGCTCCCCCGCCACTGCCTGGGACGCTGTTACATTTTTAATGTCCCAGTGATGCTGGGAAATGGAGCAGGAGGGGGAGAAGAAGGGACCCAGTAAGATGGCACAGGCAGTGGAGAATATGTGAGAGAGTGGGAATTGGAGACTAGCAGGCAGTAACAGAGACCCTCAGAGATGTAGACCAGGGAACTTGAGAGATGAGAGCCCCCAGGAATTTGATGCAGAGTCAGATTGCAGACACTGGGAGACCCAGACCCAGAAAGAGAACTCAGATGCTGGAGATACAGAGGAAAGACAATATGAGTGGTGGTGCCTATGGCTCAAAGGAGTAGGGCGCTGGCCCCATATACGGAAGGTGGCAGGTTCAAACCCAGTCCCTGCCAAAAACTGCAAAAAAAAAAAAAAAAAAAAAGACAAAACAAGAATGATAAGAGGTGCAGGATATCTTTTGGGGTAATAAAAATGTTCTAAAATTGTGCTGATGTATGCCCAACTCAGTGAATATACTAAAAGCCATTGAACCGTGCATGCACTCTAAGTGGGTGGATTCTAGCATATAGAAATGATCTTTCAGTAAAGCTCTTGAAAGGAGAGAATGAGGCTCAGCACCTATGGCTCAAGCGGCTGAGGTGCCAGCCACATAAACCTGAGCTGGCGGGTTTGAATCCAGCCTGGGCCCGCCAAACAACAATGATGGCTGCAACCAAAAAATAGCCGAGCATTGTGGCGGGTGCCTCTAGTCCCAGCTATGTGGGAGGCGGAGGCAGGAGAATTGCTTGAGCCTAGGAGTTGGAGGTTGCTGTGAGCTGTGATGCCGCAGCACTCTACCCAAGGCCACAGCTTGAGGCTCTGTCTCAAAAGAAAGGAGAGAATGAGAGAGACAGGCAGAGGCCAGAGACCCTGGAAAGTGGAGGACATGGAGGGGCAGGGACCCTAAGAACCAGACAGAGAGAGAGAGATCCTGGGAGACAGAGGCAAAAGACACTAAGAGACACCAGGGAGAGGATTGAAAGACTTCTTTTTTTTTTTCAGGATTGAAAGGCAATTAGTGCCTTAGCCTCAATCCCCCCCCCCCCCTTTTTTTAGAGATACAGTCTCACTTTGTTGCCCTTAGTAGAGTGCTGTAGCATCACAGCTCACAGCAACCTCCAGCTCTTGGGCTTAGGTGATTCTCTTGCCTCAGCCTCCCGAGTAGCTGGGACTACTAGCACCCACCACAACACCCGGCTATATTTTTGTTTCAGTTTGTCCAGGGCCAGGTTCAAACCCGCCACCCTCGATATATGGGGCCAGCGCCCTACTCATTGAGCCACAGGTGCTACCCAGTTGAAAGACTTAAGAGGCAGAACCTGCAAGAAGGGAAGGCCAGAGTCTCTGAGAGACAGAGACATTGAGATGTAAACTCAGACTGAGCAGAGGCAGGTGAGCCAGGCTGTCTCCTTGGCTCAGCCTGGGGGAGCAGTCCTAGAGATTCATCCCTAGAAGTATCAGACCCCACTTGAGAGGCCTTCTGTAGCAGTGGGGGTCAAGCACCTATAGAGGAAGGTGCTTGGAGGAGAGGAAGAAAAGGAGCAAAATATCGGCCCTTGGAGGGGAGGAATCTTGTCCTGCATCTCCCAGAGCTAAGTATAACTACCAGCAAAGACACGATGGAGGGATGGGGGCAGGTGTAGAAACCCAGGCACAGACAGACAGCACAGAGTCCTGGCTGCTGCTGCTGCTGCTGCTGCTGCTGCTGCTGCTCCCTCCCCAAACTGGCTCCTGGATTTCCGCTGTGGAAGTGGGCACTGTGATTAATGCAATTAATGCATTAACGAGGTGGCTGAGGCAGCAGCCTTCAAGGGCCGACTCAGAGTCCTGCCGCACCCTGCCATAGGAGGGTGGGTCACAATGTTTTATAGGTCTGGAGGGGGCAAGCCAAACCCTGAGGAGCCAGTCAGGCAGGAGTCTAGAAGGCCAGCCTTGAATCCTGCCTCCCTCAGTCCCAGGGGTCCTGGCCGCCAGCTCCTCCTTCCTCAGACCCAGGGGTCTGGGCCCCAACTCCTCATTCAGACCTGGGGCTCCAGGCCCCCAGCCCCTCCTCCTCAAAGGCTCCATAAATCACTGTGTAGCCTCCTCTTTGGCTTGGTCTACACTTCCAAAGTCAGAGTCTCAGACTTTGATTCCCTGTCCCCCAAATTTCTCTCCTGGGCTCATGCAATAACCTGGGCAGCTCTCACTCTGCTACCATAGGAAGCCTGCAGACCCAGTCCCCAGGGAAAGGAAGTGTGTCTGGGGACCCTGCTGACACCTCATGAAGCTGTCACCAGTCTAGCTTGCCCAGGGATGCTGAGGGAGACCAGTATTCTCATGGCCAGAGTCCCCTGGCTATGGTCCAGCCAAGGTCAGGGCACAGACACCACCCCAGCAGTGTTCTGGGCCATGGGATCCTAACTCCAGGCCAGCCATCTTCCTGGCTTCATTTCCTTTGCTGTCAGCAGGAACACAGACCATTTGGGCACTAGCCCAGACTCCTGTCCCCCTCACCACCACAGCCTATCAGCCCTCCAACTCATAGCCATCCCAACTTTATAACTCTCCATGGCACCCGAGTGCCCTCAGGGAAAAGCCCAAACACAAAATCAGCCTCAGCCTATGTGATCTAGGGCACTGCTGGTACCCCCATCTTCATCAGTCATACATTCAATACATTTACAGAGCTTCTACAGTGTCCAGGCACTGTGCTAGGCTCTGGAAATATAGCACTGAACAAGACCAAGATCTCTGCCCCTGGGTGCTGATTTTCTAGTGGGTAGACAGGGATTACTTAGGATAGGTGGTGTTCAGGGCTATGAGGAGAAATTGAGCAAGTTCAAGGGAGTCATTGTTTTTTTTTTTTTGTTTGTTTTGAGATAATCTCACTTTGTTCTCCTCAATAGAGTACCCTGGTGTCATAGCTCACAGCAACCTCAAACTCTTAGGCTCAAGTGATTCTCTTGCCTTAGCCTCCTAAGTAGCTGGGATTACAGGCACCCACCACAACAGCCAGCTATTTTTAGATATGTGGTCTTGTTCTTGCTCAGACTTCTTGAACTCCTGAGCTCAGGTAATCCAGCCACCTCAGTCTCCCAGAGTGCTAGGATTATAGGCCTGGCCTGGGAGTCCTTGTTATTATCAAGAAGAAGGTGGTCAGAGACTGTCTCACTGAGGAAGTGAGGGAGATATCCTCCCTCATGGGGGTAAGAGTAGTCTGGGGTGGAAGAAAGCAAGTGCAAAGGCCCTGAGGTGGTGGGCTTTGCTCCCTCCCCTCACTTGGAGGAAGGGGGGACAGCAGGCCAATATGGCTGAAGCAGGGTGAGCAGAGGGAGATGATAGGAGAAGAGGACAGAGAGGGATGGATGCAGAACATTTAGGGATTAGTGGGCCACTGTAAAGACCTGAGGTTTTTTTTCTGAGTGAGGTTAGCACCCTAGGATGGCTCTGCGCAGAGAGGATGGGTAATCTGCAGGGCTTCTCCAGGTGATAGTGGATTAGACCCAGGCAGGGATGTGGAGGGGTCAGAGGTGGTCCGTAGGTGGTCTAAAAATTGTAGATAAATTTTGAAGATGGAGCTGATAGGGTTTCAGGATAGATTGTTTGTTGGATGAGAAAAATCAGTCAGGATGACTCCTAGATTCTATCTTGAGCCTCTAAGTGAGGAGGGATGCCTTAAAAATGGATAGTTAGGGCTGGGTGCAGTGGCTCATGCCTGTAATCCTAGCACTCTGGGAGCCAAGGCAGGTGGATTGTTTGAGCTCACGAGTTGCAGATCAGCCGGAGCAAAAGCAAGATCCCCTCTCTACTAAAAATAGAAAAACTGAGGGCGGCATCCATAGCTCAGTGGGTTGGGCAACGGCCACATACACCGAGGCTGGTGGGTTTGAACCCGGCCCAGGCCAGCTAAACAACCATGACAACTGTAGTCCCAGCTACTTGGGAGGCTAAGGCAAGAGAATCCCTTAAGCCCAAGAGTTTGAGGTTGTTGTGATGCCACAGCACTCTACTGAGGGTGACATAATGAGACTCTGTTTCAAAAAAAGAAAAAGAAAAACTGAGGCAAGAGGATTGCTTGAGCCCGAGCTATGATGCCACAGCACTCTACCTAGGGAGACAGCTTGAGATTCTGTCTCAAAAAAAAAAAAAAAAAAGGACAGTTAATGGGGCTGGGCACAGTGACTCACACCTGTAATCCCAGCAGTCTATAAGGCCGAGGCTGGTGGGATGCCTGGGCTCAGGAGTTCAAGACCAACCTGAGCATGAGAGAGACCCCATCTCTAAAAAATAGGCAGGCACTGTTGTGGGCACCTATAGTCCCAGTTACTCTGGAGGCTGAGGCAAGGGGATCACTTGAGCCCAAGAGTTTGAGGTTGCTGTGAGCTATGACACTATGTCACTCAATCCCAGGGTGACTGAGTGAAACTCTGTCTCAAAACAAAAAAAAAAATGTACAGTTAACTCCACAGGGCCCGAGCCATCCTATTCATTCACTCAGAATTAGTCATACAGAGGGGATTTTACAGCAATGGGATTTTCTTTCTTTCTGTCTTTCTTTTTTTTTTTTTTTTTTTTGAGGCAGAGCCTCAAGCTGTTGCCCTAGGTAGAGTGCTGTGACATCACAGCAACCTCCAACTCCTGGGCTTAAGCGATTCTCTTGCCTCAGCCTCCCAAGTAGCTGGGACTACAGGAGCCCACCATAATGCCTGGCTATTTTTTTTTTTTTTTTTTAATTTGTTGCAGTTGTCATTGCTGTTTTAGCTGGCCCAGGTTAGGTTCTAAGCAGCCAGCCTCGGTGTATGTGGCCAGCGCCATACCCACTGAGCTACTGGTGCCACCAGAAGTGGACTTTTTTAATCCTCTGAAGCCAGCAGTGGTCAGATAGCCTGCTAGACGTGGAGTGTGGGGTGGGAGAGAAGCAGCCTCTCTGAGAGAAGAGATTGGGCCCCTTGAAGTCATAAGACTTTTCCTTAGGACAGGAACTCTGAGTCCTAGTACGGACCCAGAGGAGAGTATGGGGTTCTGTGTGCCTGCAGCTCAGCTTCCTAGGTCTCCTTCCCTAGCAAGCCCTGTGTCTATCCCTCCCTCCTTTAGATGAGTCAGGCCCTGCTCCACGTTCCTCCCCCACCCTCAGTCTTCATAGAATTATTTTTCTTTCCTTCCTTCCTTCTTTCCTTCCTTCCTTCCTTCCTTCCTTCCTTCCTTCCTTCCTTCCTTCCTTCCTTCCTTTCTTTCTTTTTTTTTTAGTCTCACTCTATTCCCCCAGGCTAGAGTTCTGTGGTGTCAGCCTAGCTCGCAGCCACCTCAAACTCCTGGGCTCAAGTGATTCTCCTGTCTCAGCCTCCCAAGTACCTGGGACTATAAGCACCCACCACAAGACCCAGCTAGTTTTTCTATTTTTTTTTTTTTTTTCTTTTTTAGTAGAAATGGGGTTTCACTCTTGCTCAGGCAGATCTGCCAACTCCTGAGCTCAAGTAACCCTATCTTAGCCTCCCTGAATGCTAGGATTACAGGCGTGAGCCACCATACCCAGTCTCCATAGACTTCCTGGTGATAATTATCTGTAAACATTTTTCTCATTGGAATGTCAGCCCTGGAGAACAAGCTCTTATTTATACTGTCACTTCGTGGCATCCACACCTGACCCAGGTTCTAACATTTAGTCACTTAGCAGTGTTTATTGAGCACTTGCTATATGCCAGCCACTATCACAGGGGCTGGGGACACAGGAGAGAATAAGACAAATTCCTGTCCTGGGGAGCTAACCCGTGACTAACTATATGGTGTTTTTGTGGGGGAGGGGTTGTTTTTGTTTTTGTTTTTGAGACTGAGTCTCATCCCACTATGTTGCCCTGAGTAGAGTGCTGTGGCACATCACAGCTCACAGCAACCTCAAACTCCTGGGCTTAAGCAATTCTCTTGCCTCAGCCTCCCAAGTATCTGGGACTACAGGTGCCCACCATAATGCCGGGCTATTTTGTGGTTGCTGTTGTCATTGTTGCTTAGCTGACCCAGGCTGGGTTAGAACCCACCAGCCCCAGTGTATGTGGCCAGCACCATAACCACTGTGCTTCAGACACCGAGCCTTGAATAACTGTTCTTGGATTTGACTTGAGTATGAAGAGTAGCTAGCTAGCAGATTCTCTTGGGTTCTGCCTTTCCCTGATCTACCTCCCTCCCTACCATCAAATCCTTTCCATTTTTAAATCCTAAATCATGTCAGCCTCCTCCCCCTACCCAGTCTCAGCCTTAACTTCTTGACCGTCTCACTGGCAACTTTTCAGGGCATTTTGCTGCCTGATATGATAATCCATTTCTGTTTTGCTCACCTCCTTCCCCCCAGGCCTCCTTGGTTTAAGTCAAATCTTTCTTTATTTGAAGAGTCCTCAGTAGCTCCCATTTGCCTCAAGGAGAAGACTGAACTTCTTGGCCCCAGCCTGCTTTCCTGTCTCTGTAGCTCACACAGGCCTGGCTGGAAAGAGACAGAGCCTTTAGGGATCCTGATCCCAAACTCAGTGCCTTTTGGGGCCAGGTGGGTGATGGGTTCTGGCACCAAAGGGAGCTGGGGTGAGCACCTTCCCCAGCCTCACCCAACTATTGTCCCCAAGAGTTCCATATCTTGATTTTTGTGTGGAGTTTTTTTTTCCTTGTTTTTGTTTTTTGTAGAGACAGAGTCTCACTTTGTTGCCCTCGGTAGACTACTCTGGCGTCACACAGCTCACAGCAACCTCCAACTCCTGGCCTTAGGCGATTCTCCTGCCTCAGCCTCCCCAGTAGCTGGGACCACAGGCACCCGCCACAACGCCCAGCTATTTTTTCATTGCAATTTGGCTGGGGGGTTTGAACCCACCACCCTCGGTATATGGGGCCGGCACCCTACTCACTGAGCCACAGGCACCGCCCATGTGTGGAGTTTTTGATGTGCAATCTCCAGACCCTTCTGTGTGGGCTGCTCATTCACATTTGGAACAACACTCTGTGGGCCAAAGCAAATCCACCCCAGGGTCAGGCCAGCGCTGCAGTGAGCAGCAGACACTGTCTGCCGCGTTCCTCTCTGCCTGGGCCTGTGAAGATCCTCCATGAGAAAATCCTTGCATGGGATTGTTACAAGGGACCCCGCAGGGCGGCTGAAATGGCCCAATTTTACAAATGGAGAAATTTAGGCTTAGGAACAATGTCATCAGCTGGAAAAGTGTCAACCTTAAATAATAAGATTCAGAAAATATGATTGAGTAGTTAATATTTGAGTCCAAAGCTTCAGGATGGCCACTGGGAGCCTAGGTTCAAGCTGCCCTGTATATATACACTCCTAGTAAAAGCAGTTGTGAGTGAGTCTTTAAGGGAAAAAGAAGAGGCAGTTCCTAAGTTGTTACCTAGAATTCAGGTTAGAATAACATAAGCTATTTTTCTTTCTTTCTTTTTTTTTTTTTTTGAGACAGTCTCACTCTTTTGCTCTGGGTAGAGTGCCATGGCGTTATCATAACTCACAGCAACCTCAATCATAACCACAGCCCTTGTTAGGCTCAAGGGATCCTCTTGCCTCCATCTCCCAAGTATCTGTGACTACAGTTACCCACCACAATGCCTGGATAGTTTTTCTATTTTTAGTAGAGATGGGATCTCACTCTTGTTCAGGCTGGACTCGAACTCCCGAGCTTAAGCAATCCTCCGGATTTATCCTCCCAGAGTGCTAGGATTACAAGTGTTAGCCACCGCCCCCAGCCAGAATAACATAAGCTAATGATTGGCTTATTTTTTTTTTTTTTTTTTGTCAGACAGGGTCACTATATTGCCCTTGGTAGAGTGCTATGGTGTCATAGCTCACAGCAACCTCAAACTCTTGGGCTTAAGCAATTCTCTTGCCTCAGCCGAGTAGCTGGGACTACAGACACCCACCACAACACCTAGCTATTTCTGTTGTTGTTGCAGTTGTCATTGTTGTTTAGCAGGCCCAGGCCAGGCTCAAACCCGCCACCTTTGGTGTATGTGGCCAGCGCCCTACTCACTGAGCCACAGGGACGGAGCCTTGATTGGCTATTTGTTTCACAAATTCTAGGAACCTAAAAATAATGGCTGAGGCAGCTAGTCTGGAATAAAAATGTTCTTAACCAGTTGCCCCTAGCATAGGTGGGGGTTGGTTTGCGGACTGAATTCCCATACCTCTGCCTCTCTGGACCTAATAAATTTTGCATAGCTCAGACTGCTGTGAGCTATTTTTCTTTCCTCAAGGGACAGAGCCAGCGGGGGCTCATCACTCTTTATGTGGCAGGCTCTCCAGAGGGCAAAAGCCTCATTTTCCCCCAAAGTAGCACACTTAGGTATGATGAGTTGTGGGACTTGTGAGGAGGTGGTGTGTCATACTTGGGCTTTCACTGATGGCTTCTTACCCAGGGACTGTCCCCACCCAAGGGATTGCCTTCTACTGGAGATGCTTCATTATGGTCACCTGGTAATGTTCCCAGGTCTCCTGTGTTTGTGAGGCCAGGGCCCATACACAGTCCCCACCCCCCGCCATCTCGGTCAAACAGAGCTGGGCAGCAGTGCCCTTGAGATGGGGCATGTGCTTGACCCTTGGCCTTTTCTCACCTCGGGGCTGAGCGTCAGGGTCCGCTTGTAATTATACTGACCTCACTGTGTTTACTTAATAAGCACTCATCTCACATTTCCTGTGGCCCTTTGCTAAATGCTCTACAAATATTCTTTAATCCTTTTAACAGCCCTAGGGAAGTGAGCTCTGTTATTACCCTCGTTTTACAGCTGGGGAAACCGTGCGCAGACCTGTTAAGTGACTTGTGCAAGATCACACAGTCAGGCTGAGGCAGGGCCAGGATTTAAGCCCATGAAGTCTGTGCTGCCTTACACGGCAGAGAAACATTTATCTTTGATCCTGTTTTTTTTGTGTGTGTGTTGTTTTTTTTTGAGACAGAGTTTCACTTTTTTGCCCTCGGTACAGTGCTATGGCGTCACAGCTCACAGCAACCTCCAGCTCTTAGGCTTAGGTGATCCTCTTGCCTCAGCCTCCCAAGTAGCTGGGACCACAGGCGCCCACCACAACACCCAGCTATTTTTTTTTTTTTTTTTTGCAGTTTTTGGCTGGGGCTGGTTTTGAACCAACCACCTCTGGTATATGGGTCTGGCACCCTACTCCTTGAGCCACAGGTGCCACCCAACACCCAGCTATTTTTTTGTTGCAGTTTGGCCGGGGCGGGGTTCGAACCTGCCACCCTCGGTATATGGGGCCGGAGCTCTACTTGCTGAGTAGATCCTGTTTTAATTATTAAAAGTGAGAAAAACAAAGAACAAGCTGATGTATGTTCACACAAAAACATGTAGCACCTTTATTCATCAGAGCCAAGAAGTGGAAACAACTCAAATGTCCCTCGGTGGTTGAAGGATAAACAAAATGTGGTCCATCCCTGCAGTGGAATATTAATATTATTTAGCCTTAAAGAGGGAGTACATGCTACAAAGGGATAAACCTTGAAAACGTGAGGTGTTTTGTCTTTTGGGGGGCAGAGTCTCACTCTGTCACCCTGAGTAGAGTGCCATGGCACCAACCTATCTCACAACAACCTCAGCTCAAAGGATTCTCTTGCCTCAGCCTCCTGAGTAGCTGGGACTACAGGCACCCACTACAACATCAGGCTAGTTTTTCTATTTTTAGTAGAGACAGGGTCTTGCTCTTACTCAGGCTCCTCTTGAACTCCTGGTCTCCCAAAGTACTAGGATTACAGGTATGAGTCACCTCACAAAGCCCCAAAATGTTATTTGGAATTAGGACCCTGTAAAGATGCCTACATTGCATTTGGGTTACGGTCCTGCCTGGACTAGAGGTCTCTGGATCTTTCCCTACCTGACCTCTCTCTTTCCTCTCTCCAGGAGCCCAGGATGTTCAAGTGCCACCTGAGGTACTAGGCTTTGTGGGGAGCACTGTGGAGCTTCCATGCCACCTGCTGCCACCCACCCCCAAAGTGGAAGTTTCACTGGTGATTTGGCAGCGTCTGGATGCAGCTGGAGTCAGCCAGAATGTAGCCACCTTCCACCCTAAGTTTGGTGCCAGCTTCCCCAGCCCACAGCCGGGCAGTGAGCGGCTGTCCTTCGTTGCTGCTGGAAAGGACACCGGGAATGGGCAAGGCACCAAGATGGAGCTTCGGGACGCCACGCTGGCTCTCCGGGGGCTGACAGTAGAGGACGAAGGCAACTACACCTGCGAATTTGCCACCTTCCCTAAGGGCTCGCTCAATGGGGTGACCTGGCTCAGAGCCATAGGTTAGCAGCCTGGGGTGCAATGTGGGAGCACCCCATTGTGGGTCTGTTTCTCTCCCAGCTTCAGCTGTGAGGTCACCTCTGTGTTCTTTCAGTCAGCCGGCAAATGTTCATTAAGCACCTACCGCATGCCGGATGCTCTTCTGTGTGCGGGGACACAGCAGGCAACAGGCTGTTCTTTTTTTTTTTTTTTTTTTTTTTCTTCTTCATTTTTCTTTTTTTTGAAACAAAGTCTCACTTTTTTGCCCGGGTAGAGTGCCGTGGCATCACAGCTCACAGCAACCTCCAACTCTTGGGCTTAAGTGATTCTCTTGCCTCAGCCTCCTGAGTAACTAGGACTACAGGTGCCTGCCACAACACCCAGCTATTTTTTGTTGCAATTCTCATTGCTGTTTCAGCTGGGTGAGCCAGGTTTGAACCCGCCACCCTTGGTATATGGGGCCTGTGCCCTACCCATTGAGTCACAGGTGCTGCCCATCAGGGTGTTCCTTTAACAAGTATTTACTGGGCATCTGCTGTGTGCCAGACCCTGTTCCAGGGACGGGGCAGTAGGAACTCCCTGCCTTTCTGGGACTTACATTGCAGTAAGGGGGCATCAAAGAGAAAATACATAAGAAAAATAAAAGAGTAAGTCAGGCAGTTGTAGGTGGTGTGGAAGTAGGGGGCAGGTTGCAGTTTTAGCAGCGGAGGTCTGGTGATACTTGAACCAAAACTAGGAGGGGAGGGAGCCCTGCAGGTGTGGAAGAGGTGATGGGGAGCAGATCACGGAAAACTCCTTGGACCATGTGAAGACTCTGGCTTTTGTCCTGGGAAAGTGAGAGCCATGGAAGGTTCTGAGCAACAGAGAGATGTGACCTGGCTTGAGTTTTCACAGGCTCCTGCCAGTTGGGGGTTGGTGGGGGAGAGCAGGGTGAGTGTGGAAGCTGGGAGACCACAGAGAAACAACTGCAGACGTCCGGGCAGCAGGTAATGGCTTAAAAGTAAGGGTCGGTGTGGCCTAATATAGATAGAATGGTCAGGGAAGGTCTCAGTCAAGTCTAGAAGGGCAAGAAAGAGCCATCTGTACGCAATGGGGACGTATAGCTGGGTGGTGGGCATGAGGGTGATGTGCCCCAGGAATGGAAAGGAGGCTGGTGCGAATAGGCAGGGGATGAGTAGTCCCTAATGGAGCCAGGTGGCACAGCCCTCACAGGTGGAGGAAAGGAAGTTGGATTTGAACCACAGCACCTTTAGGAGCCATGGAGGTGTCAGTGCACATGAGGGACCTGGTCAGATTGTTGGCATTATAAAAAGATGACTGGCAGCTGTGTGAGGAGCCACCGGAGGGGTGGACACAGGAGGAAGCAGGGATTCCAGGCGAGGGAGACACTGGCTTAGAAGAGGGACCTGGCAGAGGGAAGTGGGCAGCATAGAGATCCTTTAGGAGATAGTAGGCCATGGGCTTTTCCATGGACTGGGAGGAAAGAGGATCAGAAAGGACCTCCAGCCTTCAGGCTTTAATAAAAGGATGACTAGCATGGCCACTTGGTCAAGTGGGGAAGATGGTGTTTTGAGGATGCTCTTTCTTGCCAAATCTTGGAAATCCCCTGGGATGCCACTTTCACCTGGCAACTTCCCAGAAGCCACATCATTCTAGATACTTCCATTTCCCTTCTCAGCCCCAGAGCATTGGATAAAGGCCACCCTGTACTGATCCTGGGTAAATCCATCCTTTTACAAAAAGCCCAGAAATCACAGTTTTTGTCCTGGGAAAGTGAGAGCATTAGAAAGCTCTTTTTTTCTTTCTTTCTTTCTTTTTTTTTTTTTTTTGAGACAGAGCCTCAAGCTATCACCCTGGATAGAATGCTGTGGCATCACAGCTCACAGCAACCTCCAACTCTTAGGCTCAAGTGATTCTCCTGCCTCCACCTCCCAAGTAGCTGGGAATACAGGCACCCGCCATAACGCCCGGCTATTTTTTGGTTGCCACCGTCATTGTTGTTTGGCAGGTCCAGGCTGGATTCGAACCCACCAGCTCAGGTGTATGTGGCTGGCGCCTTAGCCACTTGAGCCACAGGCGCGGAGCCCTTTTTTTTTTTTTTAAGATAAAGTCTTACTCAGTCACCCTGGGTAGAGTGCTGTGGCGTCATAGCTCACAGCAACCTCAAACTCTTGAGCTCAAGAGTTCTTCTTGCCTCAGCCTTCTGAATAGCTGGGACTCCAGGTGCCTGGCACAACACTCGGCTATTTTTTTTCTATTTTAGTAGAGATGGGATATTGCTTTTGCTCAGGCTGGTCTCAAACCCCTGTGCTTAACGAATCCCCCCTGCCTCAGCCTCCCAGAGTGCTAGGATTACACTCATGAGCCACCGCATCTGGCCCACAGTTCCTTTCCATAAAGCAAAGCACAGCTCTTCTCCCCTCCCCTCACAAAGTCTCTCCTGTGCAGTCATTTGTCCTGTTCAAGAGAGTTTAAAGACATCTACTACACATCAGGCCTCTAGGCACTGGGGCAGGAGCAGAGAATAAAATGGCCAAGCCTCTGCCTTCATGATGGGTGAGCCACTAACTGGGGGTAGGGGGACCAGACCAAGGTCAGGGCAGTGCCGTTGAGAAAGAGAGGCTTGGGCAGGGGTCTGAAGAAGGAGGCACAGTCACCCAGACCCCAAATTAAGTGGGAGCAGGGATGGAAGGAGCTGTGCATAGGAAGTGTTTTGAGGCACCTGAAGTGAAGTGGTGGGCTTATTCTGGAACATCACTCTCATGGGGACAGCTGGGAGGGTGGCTGGGGTAGGGGGGCTGCAGAGAGACCTTTTGAGTGCTCAGTTGTGGTCAGGGAAGAAGTTGATGGACAAGGAGAGGAAGAGGGTCATGTTATGTGAAGGAGATGCTCGGGAGATACACAGAGGACAGGTCCAGAAGGCAACTGGAACCTCAACTCTGGGAGCTCAGGGGACAGTCTGGGTTAGGGACACACAGCTGTACATGTGAGTTGCTCTTCCTCTTGGAGGTCTGTTTTTGTTTTTTTACCCCTGATATTTTTCCATGTTTTCTCAGAGGATGGGGTGAAAAGGGCAAAAGACCAGCTTTGCTAATCTCTGTCACCTTTATCACACTTCCGGTAACACAATCTAATGGTGATTATAGGAAAAGAAGCAGGGGCTCTTGTTCAGCTGGTCCTTTGAACCACATTATTCAGCTTTGGCCTGTTTTTTTGTTTTTGCTTTTGTTTAATTTATCTAACAGAGACAGGGTCTCTCTGTGTTGCCTCAAGTGATCCTCCTGCCTTGGCCTCCCAAAGTGCTAGGATTGTAGATGCGAGCCATCACATCTGGCCTACTCATTTTGTATTTATATATCAATTTATTTAATCCATACAGCAATCCTATGGGTTGGAAAGTTTTATTACCCCCACTTTGTAAAAGAGGAAACTGAGGTACAGTTACAAAATGACTTGCTTAGAGCCACCCAAACTCTAAGCAGCAGAGCTGGGATTTCAACCCAGGCAACTGAGGCCTAACTGCTCTGCCACGCTGCCAAGGTGTTTGTTGTATAATCATGGGCAAGGAGTGACACACTCTCTCTGATCCTCTCCCCAGCCGAGCCCCAGAACCACGCTGAGGCACAGGAAGTCACGCTCAGCCTAGACCCTGTACCTGTGGCTCGCTGTGTCTCCACGGGGGGCCGCCCCCCTGCTCGAATCTCCTGGTTGTCACCCCTGGATGGGGAGGCCAGAGAGAGTCAGGGGCCAGGACCCCAGCCTGGCACAGTCACCGTCACCAGCCGCTTCACCTTGGCACCTTTGGGCCAAGCAGATGGTGCCAAGATCACCTGCAAAGTGGAGCATGAGAGCTTCAAGGAGCCAGTCCTGCTGCCTGTGATCCTTTCTGTGCGCTGTGAGTGCACCTGGAGGTGACCCCACCCCCACCAATTCTGCCTGCACTGACTTCTCTGGGGCACTGTTTACAAAGTACCTGAATGTTGTCTATATTGGTTTCCTTGGGCCAAATTCTTCCCTGCCCTCCTGCCCATTGGGTACACTGGCCTCTGCAGGCAACATCTGCAAACTTCCCCTCGTTGTCTACTCTCCCATCCAAGTACTAACCAGGCCCAACCCTGCTTAGCTTCCAAGATCAGATGAGATCAGGCGCGTTCAGGGTGGTATAGCCGTAGACTCGTTGTCTACTCTCACTTCACTGGGCTCTTTGCTCCCAATCTCTGATAAGCTGGGATGGGGAACTCTACATCCAGTAAAGTCTTTTTGGTCATTTGAAATTGATCATGGTGGAATATTTACACCAAGGAAATTGGCAAACACTACAATTTAGGGCTTTTTCCTCCCCCATAGAACTGGTTTGCCAGCCAACAACAATGTGTTTTCTGGCTTCCAAGGCCCCTGGTTGACACTGTTCCCTGACTATGTCAACTATCTGGGCCATAGTCTACACTGACCAGCCCAACATTGTCTAAACACCTTCCCATATTGTTTAAATATGCTTTCCTGGCCACTGACAGTAGTGACTCTCCTGGGATTTCTATACTGATCCTTGTTCCACAATATTATTGACATTGGTCCCTCTGGACCCTATTGGTTCCAGAAAATGCCTACACTGGCAACCTCCTAATGTTACCCCCAGAGGCCTCCCCCCCCCCCAAGCACTCTTCACCTGCCTGTCAAATATTAACCAGCTCTGCTGTCACTGTCCTAACTGACTTGTACCCTAGCTCATTGTGGTCTGCACTAGCTCCCCAGGCAGGGCCTTTGTATGCCAATTCCCCAAGCCCAGTCTACACTGGCTGCTGCAGGCAGTATCCCTGGTACAGATGCCTTGAGCATTGTCTGTGCTGATTTATCTGCACTGGCTCCCTCAGGCACTGCCTGCGTGAAGGATAACTCCGTCTAAATTATCCATAGTGGTTTCCCAAGACAGTGTCTATAATGGCTTCAGCCTAGGCCACCTGGAATGATTTGACCCGCACAGTTCCAACTGGTGTACTTCTTGCCAGCCCACCCAATTTCTTTAAGCTTCTGACTGTCTGGGATTCTCCCCTGTGCTAAACTAATCCTCACCTCATTTCCTCCAGATCCACCCGAAGTCTCCATCTCTGGCTATGATGATAACTGGTACCTCGGCCGTGGTGAGGCCACCCTAAACTGCGATGTCCGCAGCAACCCAGCACCCACAGGCTATGACTGGAGCACGTGAGTCCTGTGGACCCAGACTCCTGGGTCTGAGGGAGGAGGGGCTGGGGGCCCGGACTTCTAGGTCTAAGGGAGGAAGGGCTGCAGCTAGACCCCTGGGTCTGAAGAAGGAGGGGCTGGGGGCCTGAACTCCTGAGCCCAGGATGGAGAGAGTTTGCCATCTGGCAGTTTGGGGTCTCCAGGGTTAAGTTAGGTCCCTAGAGCCTGGCTCCTAAGGGGTGTGTTATCAGGGACCAGGCCTGTGCTCACTGTCAACCTAACATCCCCCTCACCTGACCTCACACTCCTCCAGGACTTCAGGCGTCTTCCCAGCCTCAGCAGTGGCCCAGGGCCCCCAGCTGATCATCCACTCAGTGGACACACTGGTCAACACTACCTTTATCTGCACGGTCACCAATGCCGTTGGCACAGGCCGTGCTGAGCAGATCGTTTTTGTCCGAGGTAAGGAGGTCTTGGAATCTGCATGTGAAAACCCTGGCCTGCTGCCCAGTTCCTTCAGGTTTGGGGGCTGCATGGGGGGGGGAGGTTGTGCCGCCGACCTGGGGAGAGATCAGACCCGCCTCACTGTCAGAGGGGAGGATGGTTTAGCTTTTCCCTCATGCCTCAGGTTGGGGTCTAAATTTGGGGTGACAGGTGGGCATGGGCAGTAGAGCTTGTGGCCTGGGAAGGGTCTTCAGCGAGAGATCAAGGAAGCTGTCACAGGCTGTGACCGACACATACCTACAAAGTCTCTCACACATACCCATGCTCACAAACACACACAGCTCCCTGGCCCCATTCAGAAACACAGCCAGGCCCTGCATACCTCGAGGGTGGAAGGGACTATTACAGGCTCATGTGCCCAGAAATAGAGACACATATACCCTGGAGCTGGGGCCAGAGACCCCTCAGGTCAGCGCCACAGCAGGCAGGACCCGCATCCACAGAGACACACTCTAGGTTAGGAACTCTTAAGATGCTTCAGAACCCCACACACTCAAACCCAGTCACCCAGTCATACACCCAGGAGAGCAGCGGCACTGGCCGACATGGACTGAACAAAGCCAGGTGACACCCAATTGGAGCCTAACAGATGTCACACATGCCTTGACTGAACAATTCTTAGAAACACCACCCCAGGGCGGCGCCTATGGCTCAGTGGACAGGGCACTGGCCCCATATACCAAGGGTGTCAGGTTCAAACCCAGCCCCAGCCAAAACTGCAACAATAAAATAGGCAGGCATCCTGGCCCGCGCCTGTAGTCCCAGCTACTTGGGAGGCTGAGGCAGGAGAATAGCCTAAGCCCAGGAACTGGAGGTTGCTGTGAGCTGTGACACCACGGCACTCTACCATGGGCAATAAAATGAAACTCTGTCTCTACAAAAAAAAAAGAAAGAAAGAAAAGAAACACCATCCTAGGGCGACTGTCCATGCAGCATGGAATGTTGGTCCCTCTGGGCAGGAGCAGAGCCCCATCAGAGACACAACCCAAGATGTAGGGACAAACTCACACCCATAGGCTGTCCCTGTCACGCAGACCAACACCCAGAGACAGACAAGAAACAGACCCCCTTACTGAGACTTAATGTCACAACATACACACATTTGCAGGGACACCCAATGGAAAACAGACCCCTCTTCTGGAATTCAGACACTCACCAGAGAGATGGTAACCAGAAACACAGTTGTAGACAACAAACCCAGAGAGAAAACTGGCTCACAGTCACATGTGCATAAACACAACACCTGGGAGGAGACACAAATACTAGAAGCACAATGGGCTGTAGCAGTCACAGGCAGAAATGTCATCCTTCGCACACAGATACTTGGGAGGAAAGGAGGAAGCTCACTGGCCTTCTGGGAGGAGCACATCCTCTGAAACTCTCCAGAACTCTGTTATGGAGATTCTCATTTGCCAAATATGTGTTGAGGTTTCCTCTCTACCAGGCATCGTCCTTGAGGTTGGGAATACAATGGTGGGAGAGACACAGTCCCTGCCCTCAGAGGCACACCCAGAGGAGTGTCGGCTCCACTCACTCAGCGAGACACTTGAACTGGAAACACAGCCCTGACCTCTCCCCAGGGACACACCCGAGAGCTGTCCCCTGCTCACTCGGAAGTGCCTCCGCAGTTAGAGCCTACAGAGCACAGACGCTGTCACACTTAAGGAATACACCACCTCACAGGCACACGGTGGAGAGGACGCCTGGGCTGGCTGCCTGGAGCACCTCCAGCCCCAGAGTGCTCGTCCTCTGGCAGCACTCAGCCATCAGTACACGTGTGCCTGAGAGGACACAAACAGAGTCGCAGCCTGGAGAAAGCCTCAGCCTTGTAGAGAGACAACCCCTGTACCCCCAGCAGTAGCCACAGACCCACCCATAGTCAAAACATCATCACAGGCTGGGCCTGGTGACTCACCCCTGTAATCCTAGCACTCTGGGAGGCTGAAGCTAGGTCTCTTTTTTTTTTTGAGACAGAGTCTCACTATGCTGCCCTTGGTAGAGTACTGTGGCATCACAGCTCACAGCAACCTCAAACTCTTGGACTTAAGCAATTCTCTTGCCTCAGCTTCCCAAGTAGCTGGGTCTACAGGCACCCACCACAATGCCCTACATTTTTTTTTTTTTTTTTTGGGGGGGTTGCAGTTGTCACTGTTTGTTTAGCAGGCCCAGGCCGAATTTGAACCTGCGACCCTTGGTGTATGTGGCCAGTGCCCTACCCACTGAGCTACGGGTGCTGCCAAGGTCTCTACTCTTATGGGTCACCTGAGCTCAGGAGTTAGAGACCAGCCTGAGCAAGCATGAGACCCTTTCTCTACTAAAAATAAAAAAATTAGCCAGGCATTGTGGTGGACACTTGTAGTCCCAACTATCCAGGAGGCTGAGGCAAGAGGATCGCTTGAGCCCAAGAGTTTGAGGTTGCTGTGAGCTATGACACTACAGCACTCTACCCAGGACAAGGAGTGAGACTATAAAAAAAATCATCACATGGCTCGGCGCCTGTGGCTCAAGCAGCTAAGACGCCAGTCACATACACCTGAGCTGGTGGGTTTGAATTCAGCCCGGGCCCGCCAAACAACAATGATGGCTGCAACCAAAAAATAGCCAGGCGTTGTGGCAAGCACCTATAGTCCCAGCTACTTGGGAGGTGGAGGCAGGAGAATCGCTTAAGCCCAGGAGTTGGAAATTGCTGTGAGCTGTGATGCCACAGCCCTCTACCCAGGGTGACAGCTTGAAGCTCTATCTAAAAAAAAAAAAAAAAATCGTCACAAAGTCGTAGGTAGTGAGTGTCCTAACCGCTAGTCACCCTCAGAGAAAATGCACGCAGAGCTCTGAGAGGGCCTCTGTGCTGCCAATCCACATTCCCTTACACACACAGACTTGGACCTGCTGGCACAAAGACACAGTTTGGGGTTCACACTAGTACACACACAGGTACTCATATCGCACCTTGGGACAGACAAAATCCTCAGGGAGACTCAAAGAACTTTTAACCCAGACACGTGAACAGACTCAGCCATGAGCCCCAAAATACCACCACCACCTCCAGACAAGCATTCCAACACGAGCTCAAACTGGGTTCCAGACGTCACTGAGCAGCACTCCTAGTAAATAGAAAAACTTAATCTCATATTTCAACCCAACATCTAGGGATAGACATATAACCCCCTAAAAGGATTCTGGTCTAGTTTTAATGCTGCTTGTGAGTCACTGTACTGATTTGACAGCCTACTGAGTCATGACCCCAGTCCCCATGACTAGGAACAGATGCCCATACAGGGTGAGGGTCAGGTGGATGTGAAGCCCCCCACCAACTCTCCCAGTCAGGACCTGAAAGCAGGGGTGGGGGCAAGGTGCTCAAGAAAGCATCTCGTTGTGCTGGTTTGGGGCCCAGGAGTCCCCTCCCTGTCTCCCCGGCTTGTCTTCACATCCCACAAATGCCCCCCCACCCCAGCTACCTAACCCACTTCAGGGAGCACTGAGGAAGCCAGGACAGTGGCATTTATGAGACCCATTTTACATGCTGGGGGTGCACAGCCCAGAGAGGAGGAAGCCACATCACTCCGACCAGGTTCACCCAGCTGTTCCATAAGGAGGAATGACCCGGAGACTGTCAAAGAACAAAGAGCCCCTGGAATCAGATGGCCTCACGCTCAATCTCCTGTCCTCTGCTCTGAGATTCTGTGACCCTGACCTTGGAGTTTGGGGAGGACCCACAGCATGTCCAGAGGGGTTTGTAATCTCAGGAGCCTACAGGGTCTCCACAAGTGACTCAGTGGCCAGATCTGCTCTGTTCCAAACAATCAGCATTCACCCAGTTATAGCCAATCCCCAGGTGGAGATGAGAGTTTAGTGTTGCCAGATCTTGTTTCCTTTTCCTCTGAGAGAAGTCTGTATTCTTAGATGAAATTGTCTGATTTTTGAAAGTGGGCTAGCAATATTTGAAGATATAACAAGCAGATGTGGGGGCACATATCTAGGAGCCACCAGTTGGCAACCCCTCATGGCACAAAGTGCCCAGCCTGTATCAAGGGGTGGATGGGCTCTGCCTTCCGTCCTCTTCCTCTTTCCCCATTCTTTTGCCCGGGCAGAGTCACACCCCCTGCGTCCAGTTCCCCACCCCTCAATCTGTCTTCATGACCTCTGTGACCTGGTTTCCCTTTTTCTCTTTCTCTCACCCCTTCTCTCTCTCCTCAGACACTCCCCGGGCCTTGCCCCGAGACTCGGGTCAACTGGTGTGGGGGGTTGTGGGGGGGACACTGCTGGTGCTGCTGCTTCTGGCTGGGGGGTCCTTGGCCTTCATCCTGCTGAGGATGAGGAGGAAGAGGAAGAGCCCTGGAGAAGGAGGAGGAGGAGGAGACATCAGGGGATCCTACGATCCTAAAACTCAGGTGTTTGGGAATGGGGGCCCCATCTTCTGGACGCCAGTAGTCCCTGGACCCATGAGGCCAGAAGCCAAGGAGGAGGAAGAGGAGGAGGAAGAGAAAAAGGCAGAGGAAGGCCTCATGTTGCCTCCACCCCCAGCACTGGAGGATGACATGGAGTCGCAGCTGGATGGCTCCCTCATCTCAAGGCGGGCTGTTTATGTGTGACAGAGACGGAGCTGGGCCCAGGCCTTCCTGCCCTCCCCCTGCCGGCCACAGCCAGGCCAGCAGAGGGTTCCAGACTGGTTGGACTTGTTTGTCCGGATGACACTGGAGTTGGAATGCTACCTCCCACTTTTCTGGGATTTGGAGGAGATGCAATCACACACTGGACTTCTGTCTTCAGGGCTGCATGGGGAAGGAGCACCCGGGGACCTCAGTAGTGGGATCTAGGGAGGACCCTCCCCCCAAAGACTTGTGTTGGGCTCCAGCCTGCCCCCAGCCCCATGACACTCAGGAGTTAATAAATGCCTTGGAGGAAAACACTGGGGGTGTCTTGTAATATATCAGACCCCAACTTGGGTCCTGGGGAAAGAGTGGGTGCGACAGGAACTGCTAGGTCCCAGAGCTTGGGAAGAACTGAACTGGGCCCCAGGGAATGGGAGCCTGGTGGGGCTTAGACCACTGGGGTCCTTGAAGGACATATTGGATGCCCAAGAATCCAAGGCTGGTGGGACTAGGAATTAGGTCTTGGGAATCGGGGCTCAGAGGCTGGGGCATTTGCACTCCTGGTCCCGGGACAGAGGCTGTCTTCCTAGATCCGGTGGCCAGACAGGCCTGCTGAGTTCCCTGGACCCTGGGGCAGGGGCAGCAGGGGCTTGGCAGGTTCCTGGGCCCTAAGGGGTTGGGAGGGCCAAGGGTGGGGGATCCGTCCTCTGGAGACTGCTCAGAACTGACCCCCAGGTTGCTGAGGACACAGGAAAGCCCCACCCTCTGCAACCACACTATGACCTCTCCTGTCCTTCCCCTAACTTGACTCTTGGGCTCCACTGAGGGGGGTTTTGATGATTCAGAGAGAGAAGTAGCAGCTGCACACCCCTCCCTTCCCCACAGCTAGATAACCAATGACCAAGGAGGTCCTAGAGCTCCCCAGCTCAGTGAGGGGCATTGAAAGGGGCAGGCTTTAAACCCAAGTCACCTCTACTCAGTCCAGCACTGGGCTCAGGCTGTTCTAGGGTCCACTGAGGATGTAACACCCTTGGTGCAGGCTGAGTTGCCAGGAAGGACTTGAGAAGTTCATTTCTTCAACAAGCACTGACTTCCACGTACTCTGGATGGTGCCCTGTGCCAGGCGATACTAGGGTCACAGAGGTGACCTAAGCAGATCCAGCTCTGCCCTTCTTGGGGCACACAGCCCACAACAACAACAGAAATAACAGTGTTTTTAGGATGAAAATGTGTGTGCACAGACCAAACAGCAATCACTCTGCTATTCTCCAACACTCTGAAGGATGCCAGGCTGCGCACGGAAACCGGAGCTGCAGGGATCAGATAGTCCAGGGATACAGACATCGTCCTTTTGGAAGCTTCTCTCCTCACCTGGATTGGGGGGTTGACATGTGGGTCGCCTCTTAACTCCTCACTTATTGTTTATTGTCTATTTCCCCCACTTCACCTACACTCCCTACCCCTCCCCTGGCAAAGTAGGGAGGGTGGGGCGGAAGATTTTATGCACCCTGGGTACATCGGGCTCTTGAGTGCCAATGTGGGGCCCTCCTTACACATCCAGCAAACTCCCCGCTTGTGTGCTGGCCCTTGGGACTCACCATCTAGTATGGAACTTGCCAAGTAAACAGCTAATCACTCCAATTACTTTTCCATTAGGAAAGGTAGGTAGAGGCCAGGCACAATGGCTCACACTGTAATCCTAGCACTCTGGGAGGCCGAGGTGGTTGGATCGCTTGAGCTCAGGATTAAAAGACCAGGCTAAGCAAGAGTGAGACTCTGTCTCTATTAAAACAGAAAAACTAGCTGGGCATTGTGGCAGGCACCTGTAGTCCCAGTTACTCAGGAGGCTGAGGCAGGAGGATTGCTTGAGCCCAAGAGCTTGAGGTTACTGTGAGCTATGATGCTACAGCACTCTATCCAGGGTGACTCTGTGAGACTCTGTTTCAAAAAAAAGAAACAAACATAAAAAGAAATGGCAGATGGGAAAAATGGAAAGGGGAGTGCCTCAAAGGAGTCCATGGGGGGTGAGCCTCTGGACCCCTTTTCCTGTTAGGTTGGACAAGACTCCATTCCCAGCAATGAGTGAGGGGTTCTCTTTCCGATTCCAGAATTCCCCCCAGTTCTCTGCCTTTTAGCACCTCCCTTCTCTCATCTCCCCACTCCACCTTCTCACTCTGCCCCTACTACCTGGTGTCCCTGCTTTTCCTTAAAAAAAAAAAAGCCTTCCTCAAAGTCTTTGCATTGGCTGCATGGCTGTTCCTTCTGCCCACAACATTCTCACATTCTCAGTTCTCTTTTTTTTTTTTTTGAGACTCATTATATCACCCTAGATAGAGTGCTATGGCATCACAGCTCACAGCAACTTCAGACTCTTGGGCTTAAGTGATTCTCTTGCCTCAACTTCCTGAGTAGCTGGAACTACAGGTGCCCAGCGTTTTTGTTGTTGTTGTTGTTGTTTGTTTTTATTGTAGTTGTCGTTGTTGTTTGGCAGACCCAGGCTGGGTTCGAACCCCCCAGACCCAGTGTATGTGGCAGGTGCCCTAGCCGCTGAGCTACAGGCACGGAGCCATTCTCAGTTCTCATAGCTCACTCCCGTCATCGCTTTCAGGTCTTTGCTCAAATGTCAGATCACAGGCCCTCTTTGACTGCCTTTGGGGACCCCTCTGTCACTTCCTTGTCACCTTCCACACTATATTTGTTTACTCTATCACTTGTTCTCACCCGGCCTGTTAGGCATTCTATTTATTTGTTCATTGTCGGCTGCTCTGCTCAACCAGCACCAGATCCATGAGAGCAGAGAATTTCTATGTTTTGTTCTCCACCCCATTTCCCAATGACCAACATCTAACAAATGCTCCTTAAACATGCTCAGTAGGGACTAGTTGAATGAAAGAATGTTCTTTGCTCATGGGAGAGGAAGTAAACAGGTGGATGATGACTTGGGAGATGGGTAGCATGAAAGGAGGAGCTTTGTCTTCCTCCTCTAGACGTCCTTATGTTGTCCCTCTCCTTGCAGAATCCCCCAACACAGCAGGTGCAGGGGCCACAGGTGGCATCATTGGAGGCATCATCGCTGCCATTATTGCTACTGCTGTGGCCGCCACAGGCATTCTCATCTGCCGACAGCAGCGGAAGGAACAGAGGCTTCAGGGTGCAGAGGAGGAGGATGAGTGAGTCATGGGCCCTGAGAAGTGGATGGGGGAGGAGTTGCAGAACTGGGAAGTATGAGGTGGGGGACAAGGAGAAAAATCATCGATAATGACTATGTGAAATAGAGATCCAAAATAACTGGGACCTAAGTAGGGTGGAGAGGAGAGTTTATTTCTCTCTCCCATGAAGTATAGGTAAGATAGCTTTGCTCTGTGAAGTCTCATCAGAGCCCAGGCTCCTGCCATCTTGTTGCTCCATCTTCCTTAGAGTGTGGACTCCAGCTTCCTTAGAGTGTGGGCTTCATTCACTTTCTAAGATGACTCCTTGCTCTTCTATCAAACCTGGTAACCAAACATGATCATCCTAGCTTTACTGATCCATTCTTGCCAATGAGAAGGGAAAAAGGAAATAGAGGGCGTTGGCTACCCTGTAAAGAAACTCAGCTCAGAAGTTACAACAATTATTTCCTTTTACTTTCTATTGTCCAGGACATAGTGACATGACTACACCAGCTGCAGGGGCAGTTGGGAAATATAGTACTTATTCTGTGTGGTCACATGCCACATAGATAAAATCTCTATTATTATGCCACATATGCCACATAGATAACATCTCTATTACTATGAGAAAGAGGGAGATTGGATCTTAGGGAAATCTCTGTGTAGAGTATCTGTTATGTGCCACACTCAGTGAGGTGCATTTGTCAAATAATGAGATTCATGTCACAGGTGGTACTCACACCTGTAATCCCAGTGACTCAGGAGGCTGAGAAGGGAGGATTGCTTGAGTCCAGGAATTCCAGATAAGCCTGGGCAACACAGCCTACACTACAAGATGTAGGCAGTGCCTATTGCTCAGTGGGTAGGGCGCTGGCCACATGCACCGGGTCTGGTGAGTTGGAACCCAGCTTGGGCCTGCTAAAACAAAAAAAAGGTCGGGCACTGTGGTGGGCACCTGCAGTCCCAGCTACTCAGGAGGCTGAGGCAAGAGAATTGCTTGAGCCCAAGAGTTGAAAGTTGCTGTGAGCTATGACGCCATGGCACTCTAATGAAGGCAACAAAGTGAGACTCTGTCTCAATTAAAAAATTTATATATATGGTTCGGCACCTGTGGCTCAAGCGGCTAAGGCGCCAGCCACATACACCTGAGCTGGCAGGTTCGAATCCAGCCCGGCCTGTCAAACAACAATGATGGCTGCAACCAAAACATAGCTGGGCGTTGTGGCAGGTGCCTATAGTCCCAGCTACTTGGGAGGCTGAGGCAGGAGAATCACTTGAGCCCGTAAGTTTGAGGTTGCTGTGAGCTGAGATGCCACAGCACTCTACGCAGGGTGACAGCTTGATGCTCTGTCATAAAAAAATGCAAGAATTAGCTGGGCATGGTGGCTAGTAGTCCCAGCTACTCCAGAAGCTGAGGCAGGAGGATCCCTTGAGGCCAGGAGTTCAAGGCTAAAATGAGCTGTGGTCAAGCCCCTGCATTTTACCCTGGGCTATAGCATGAGACCTCATCTCTACAAATAAATAAATAATATATTAAAAAAAAGAAATAAATAATAAATAATGAGATTCAGAAAATTTGATGAATATGGAGTTTATTCAAGTCCAGAGCTTGAAGGAAGCATAGATTCGAGTTGCCCTAAATAAACACTCGAATATAGCAGCTGTTACAAGTGAGTTTTTAAGGAATAAAGAAGAAGCAATTCCTAAATTGTTACCAATAATTTATATTAAAATAACATTGTTCTGTGTGGCGCCTGTGGCTCAGTGGGTAGGGCACCGGCCGCATATACCAAGGGTGGTGGGTTCGAACCTGACCCTGGCCAAACTGCAATAGAAAAAAAAATAGCCAGGCATTGTGGCAGACGCCTGTAATCTCAACTACTTGGGAGGCTGAGGCAAGAGAATCGCATAAGCCCAAGAGTTAGAGGTTGCTGTGAGCTGTGATGCCACGGCTCTCTACCAAGGGTGACAAAATGAGACTCTGTCTCAAAAAAATAAAATAAAATAAAATAAAATAACATTGTTCTTTGTATCACAAATCTGGGAACTTGAAAGATGATGGGTGAAGCAGCTAGTTTATTTTATTTATTTATTTATTCATTTATTTATTTTAGAGATTGAGTCTCACTTTGTCACCCTCGGTAGAGCTGTGGCATCACAGCTCACAGCAACCTCAAACTCCTGGGTTTAGGCAATCCTCTTGTCTCAGCCTCCCGAGTAGCGGGGACTACAGGCGCCTGCCACAACGTCTGGCTATTTTTTTGTTGCAGTTTGGCCAGAGCTGGGTTTGAACCCGCCACCCTTGGCATATGTGGTGGGCATTCTACCCACTGAGCAACAGGCACCACCCTATTTATTCATTCTTTTCAGACTTCTGCTGAATTCCTCATAGTGGGTTCTGGAACACTGAGTTGATGACCCAGATTTCATTCTACTTTTTTTGATTTTATTTTACTTTTATTTATTTATTTATTTTTGCGGTTTTTGGCCAGGGCTGGGTTTGAACCCGCCACCTCCAGCGTTTGGGGCCGGCACCCTACCCCTTTGAGCCACAGGTGCTGCCCTCTACTTTTTTTGGATATTAGGTCTCACTCTGTCACCCTGGGATTGAGTGCAATGGCAGCATAGCTCACAGAAACTTCAAACTCCTGGCCTCAAGCAATCCTCTTGGCCTCAACCTCTGCAGTAGCTGGGATTACAGGTGCTGCCACAACACCCAGTCAGTTTTTCTATTTTTAATAGAGACAGGGTCTCACCCTTGCTCAGGCTGGTCTCAAACTCCTGAGCTCAAGCAATCCATCCACCTTGGGCTCCCAGAGTGCTAAGACTACAGGCATGAGCCACTCGCACCCCAGCACAGATCTCATTCTTTCCCTAGCAGAGCTCATAGTAGGGTGTGGTAATTGAAGATATTATAAATAACATTCAAATACAAACTCAGTAAGTGCCTGAAGGGGAAGCACAGCTCTATGTGACTATGGGGTGAATAAGATCTCTTTATCTTAAGAAATGGGGGTAGAGGGAGATCAGAATATGCAGTATCCCTGGAGTAGGAGTGATTCCTGGGTCTTAGCTTCCACTTCACCTACCTTCTACCCCACAGCCTGGAGGGACCTCCCTCATACAAGCCACCAACTCCAAAGGCAAAGCTGGAGGAATCAGAGATGGTGAGCATGTCCCCTGGTGTCCAAGTTACCCCTGCCTCCACACCCACCTTTTCTCACTGAGGCTACGGCTGGAAGGGTGCATGGGGGGCCCAGCTGAAGGGGATCCTGACCTGCCCTTTTCCCTCCACCACAGCCCTCCCAACTCTTCACTCTGGGGGCCTCTGAGCACAGCCCACTCAAGACCCCTTACTTTGATGCTAGCGTCTCATGTGCTGAGCAGGTAAGAGCTCAGAAGCACAGGGGTGGGTTTGGGATCTGGGTTTAAGAGTCAGGGATCAGGTCATGACAGAAGATGTCACAGACTTAAGGTCACAATTCAAAGTCAGGACTATGTCTGGTCAGAACTTAAGAGCATTGAGATGCATTCAGGATTGTGTGTGTGTGAGTGTGTTGGGGATGTCAGGGGTGAAAAAGTTTAAGACATGAGGTTTGAGTTTAAAGTCAATGAAAATTGGTTGGGTATCTACATTTAGCAGATGCCAAGTTGGGACAAGACAGATAAATTCGTTCTCCTCAGTGGTCTCCTGGAGGCCAGGGGACCTGGCTTGAGATTGAGAGATGTCAGTTTGGAGGGGCTGTTTAGGGGTCAAGGATGAAAGGTTTAGGCGGTGCCTGTGGCCCAGTGAGTAGGGCACCAGCCCCATATACTGAGGGTAGCAGGTTCGAACCGGCCCTGGCCAAACTGCAACAAAAAAATAGCGTTGTGGCGGGTGCCTGTGGTGGCAGCTACTGGGGAGGCTGAGGCAAGAGAATCACCTAAGCCCAAGAGCTGGAGGTTGCTGTGAGCTGTGATGCCATGGCACTCTACTGAGGACGACAAAGGGAGACTTTGTATCCAAAAAAAAAAAGATTGAAAAAAGGATAAGGCTCGGCGCTTGTGGCTCAAGCAGCTAAGGCGCCAGCCACATACGCCTGAGCTGGCGGGTTCAAATCCAGCCTGGGCCCGCCAATCAACAATGACGGCTGCAACCAAAAAAAATAGCCAGGTGTTGTGGCGAGCGCCTGTAGTCCCAGGTGCTTGGGAGGCTGAGGCAGGAGAATTGCAGAAGCCCAAGAACTGGAAGTTGCTGTGAGTCCTGTGATGTCACGGCACTCTAGCGAGGGCAGTAAAGTGAGACTCTGTCTCTACAAAAAAAAAAAAAAAAAAAACAACAGATAAAAGGTTCGTGGCAGAAGACTTGGGGTTGGGGATCAAGGGACATATGTGAGGCCCAGGGTTTAATGAGTGAGGTTTGTGTTCTGGACCATGGGTTAGGGATAGACGATAT
Source organism: Loris lydekkerianus (assembly GCA_963574355.1). NCBI lineage: Eukaryota > Metazoa > Chordata > Mammalia > Primates > Lorisidae > Loris > Loris lydekkerianus. Next base: position 79,779 of record CAUYPK010038483.1, read on the forward strand.
GACTATCCCAGGGCAATATTGGTCAGGGGACAAGGAGTCACAAGGAGTGAAGACAGATCTGATTGGCATGGAGAGAGGGTGGTCAGAATGTAGGGTCAAGGGGTAGATTGGGAATCTGGACCATGCTCAGGAGGTGACATTAAGTTCCCACACCCTCCTTTCCCCCAGGAAATGCCTCGATACCATGAGCTGCCCACCTTGGAAGAGCGGTCAGGACCCCTGCTCCTTGGAGCCACGAGCCTGGCACCTCCCATCCTGGTGCCTCCAGGTCCACCTGCTGTGGAGGGAACTTCCCTGGATCTAGAGGATGAAGAGGAAGAGGAGGAAGACTATCTGGACAAGATCAACCCCATCTACGATGCCCTGTCCTACACCAGCCCCTCTGATTCCTACCAAGGCAAAGGCTTTGTCATGTCCCGGGCCATGTATGTGTGAGCTGCCATGGATCTCGCCTCTTACCTCTCATCTTTTGATCTCTTAGCCTTCTGCTAGGGATCCAGTACCCCCTGACCTCTGGACAGACCACTTGTCATTTAACACACATGCATCCCATCTGTGACTTCTACGTTGATGGCTCCATTATGACCTCTGACCCCTGATCACTAACCCAGAGAAACCTGCTGTGACAATGGAGACCTGGTAATCTTATTTTATGAGGCAGGAGTAGGGAAAGTAGGCTTCTGCCCAACCTGACTCCGAGGACTTCTCTCTAAGACTGTGACCTTAAACCATACCTCTCATCTTCCACCAACATTTTGACTCCTCCAAACCCCAAAGCAGACCCCAGACCTAGAAGTTGTCCTCAGCCAGTAAATTCCCAATAGGTCTGGAGTATGCATTAGGGACTCCCTGCTGCTCAGACCTGAGCCCTCCAGGCAGCAGGACCCCATTTGCCCCCACCCCACTTCATTCCCCAAAGGTGGAGGGAAGGGATTCCCCAGCCCAAGGTAGAGCTTTCCTATCTCCTTCCTCCTGCAGGCAGGAGTCTCAGGGTCCAGACCCCTCCCTGAGCCCCAATTCCTGTCTACAGAGCTTGAAGCTTCAACCCAGGACTAGATGGGGCAAGCCTCATGCAGAATGTGCCTTGATAGCCCCAACCTTGGGAGAAGAATTTGAAATTACCATAAAGACTACTGAATCCTTTTACCCCTGCCCAGTGGGATGAGACCTAAACATCCCCCTTCAGGTCACCTGGGTTGAAGGTAGGGATATGATACTGTTTTGTAAGCTAACCATTTCCTACAACATATGAGTTTATACTTTGATCAAGTCTTTGGTGTTTTCTGTGGGATGTGGGGAATGAATAAGAGTTAAGGGAAATCAGTGAACCAGAAGTCAAGATATTACAGTCAGAAAAGAAAAGGACCAAAGATCCAAAGAGAATAAGAGGCTAATGAGCAAAAGTGCATCAAGTCAAAAACAAAATAATAGGCCAGGTGAGGCTCATGCCTGTAATACTAGCACTTTGGGAAGCTGAGGTGGGAGAATCACTTAAGGTCAAGAGTTTTAGGCCAGTCTGAGCAAGAGCAAGATCCCCTCTCTACAAAACCCTGAAAAATTAGCTGGGCATGGTGGGTGCCTGAAGCCCAGCTACTCAGGAGACTAAGGCAAGATTGCTTAAGCCCAGGAATTTACCCCAGCACCAGAGCAAGACCTTGTCTCAGAAAACAAACGAACAAATAAAAAACACCAATGAAACAAAAATTATGATGGGTAAATAGTTCAAGGACATGGGGAGAGGTCCAGGAGTTGTTACAACTGCAATCTAATGGGTAATGAACAGAAATGAATAGAACAAAGATTTAAAGTGGCAGGAATTGAGTACAAGAAGCTCAAATTTAACAGATAAATGGCAAGTAAAAATAGGCCAAAGGCAAAATTATGAATAACGTTGTAATAGGAGCCTAAGGCATGATGGGTAATATGTCCGAATGAATGAGCCAGATGCCCGGTGATGAGTAATGGAGAAATAGGTGCCGGGAGCATGAAGGGTAATGAACCCAAAATGTGACGGTTAGTTAAAGAGGAGCCTGAAGAATGATGAAAGTGAACAAGTAGGAATAGGATAAAGGTAGTTCGGACAAAGAAGCTGAAATGAACGGGGCGGTGGCATGCAGGGTAATAGGACGTGAATGAATGGGCCAAAGATAGAAACCGCAGTGACGCAAGGAATAGAGGCACAACGGGTAAAGAAAGGGGTGGGTCTAAGACAACTGTTGCGTGAAGAGATGATGGGGGCATTGTGGGTAACAAGAAGGAGGGCAGGGTTCATCCCAACAGATTAGAGTTGTCCTGAGGCACTGTGGGTAAGGCAGCACTTCCGGGTTAGGTGAGCAACTACGGACAGAGGGGCTACCCATCTGCCGCGGTGCCTGGTGGGACGCCAGGCCTGACCTTGCTGCCTAGCAGCCTGTGCCGCGCAACGCACCTTTACCTGTTCTTTGACCCTGGCACGTTAGCCAATGAGCGTACCAAGCCCCTTACACGCTAGAGCCAATCAGAATACATTATGGGCCAAAATCGGCCAATTATCACAGCAGCTTTGATGTGGGGCGGAGACAAAAGAAGGGAACGCCTTCAGGAGAGGGGGTGGAGCAACACGGTAGTGGGCGTCGCAAAATGTGCAGCACAGGCCAATAGCAGGCTAGCACCGGAACCCTCGGCGTTGAGAGCCAATAGACAAGGGTTCTGAGAACCAATGAGGGGGCAAAAGGTGTGCCGTGACCCGCCTACGAGTGAAAAAAACCAATAGAAAAGGAAGTCTGACGGAGGTGGGTGGGACTCATAGCCATGACTCCTATTGAAAGGCGGGTCTTAAGGCTGATGGGCGGACCTCCGGGCAGACTGAACCAATGAGCTAGGCGGGGCGGAGCGACGGTGGCGGCGGCGGCGGCAGCGGGTTCGGTTGCGCGTGGCGCACGGGGTGGAAGCGGAGCTCAGGCCGGGAGCAGGCGCCGCCGCCAGTGAGTACCGGAGCCGCGGCAGGTTGAGGGTTTGCTGGGGCTGAGCCCGGGGCGCGCGGGACCTGACCTCCGCCCTCTGACCTCTCCCCTCTCAGGCGACCATGGGGAACGTGTTGGCCGCCAGCTCGCCGCCCGCTGGGCCGCCGCCGCCGCCTGCGCCGGCCCTCGTGGGGCTGCCGCCGCCTCCACCCTCGCCGCCGGGCTTCACGCTGCCGCCGCTCGGAGGCGGCCTGGGCTCCGGGGCCAGCACGGGTCGGGGATCAGAACGGACCTCCGGAGCTGCAGCCGCCAGTGCTACAGGGACCGCTGACGACGGGGCCTGTGGCTGCCTTCCCAACCCGGGCACTTTCGAGGAGTGCCACCGGAAGTGCAAGGGTGAGGGGCGAGGGGTCCCGGCGGGCGGGAGATGGCCCAGATCTCTGGGGAACGGGGAGGACACTGGGGACCTTCAGGATTGGCGCGCATCATTGCAGTCATTTAACAGAGCGTTATGGGTTGACGTTGGGATCGAATGTTAGAACGTTGGACTTGGGGCTTAGAACGATGAAATTAAAGGGTGGAACCTCGGGATGGAATGCCATAGCTGTAGAGAAAAGCCTTAGGGATCTCAGGAGTCCTGAGATTAGCCAAGCCAGGGCTCCTGGTGTGATCAGGAAAGGAACTGAGGCCCAAGGTCACAGTGTCAGCAAGGTGTCTCCAAGGTTCCAGTGGGAGTAAACCCAAATCTTCCAGGTCCTGGTTTGCAGTGAATATGGTAGTGATAGTGGTGGAGACTTGGAACATTGTTTTGGCATTCAGTATCTGTTAAGTCATTACAGATGAGGAGTTTGATATAAATGAAATGACTTGCTTAAAGTCAGGTAGTAGTTGGTGGCACTGGGATTTGGGCACAAACAAAGGACCTGATCCTGTCTGCTGGGCTATGCTGCCTCTTTCTGAGATATTCTGAATATCTGGAGAGACCTGGGGTGATAGGAAAGGAAACACCCAGAGTTGTGGGGGGGTGTATAGGATGGACTGTGACAGCATTTCTCTTCTCCAGAGCTGTTTCCCATTCAGATGGAGGGTGTCAAACTCACAGTCAACAAAGGGTTGAGTAACCATTTCCAGGTGAGCCTTTTTGGTGCCCTGAGCCTCCAGAAGTATCTCATCTCAGCCATCCCCCTGCATCTGCACATACTCCTCCCAAAAGAGCTGGACTTCTTGGTACTTAAAAAGACAAGGAGATACAGTGCCAGACTGGCTACACAGTCTGAGAACCCAGAACCCAGAGATATCCCACCCCCCATAACATCCAGGCTGGAATGAAGTATCAGGTATGTAGCCCCACACCCACCACATCCTTTCTGAGTCCAGTCTAGTCAGGCCCCCCAGTCTTCATCCCCTGCTGATCCCAAAAATTCTGCCTTTGCCCCCTCCAGTGGGTAAGTCAGCCTATCAAGTATCCTCACAGCCTTCCCTCTCCTCCCAGGTGAACCATACAGTAGCCCTCAGCACAATCGGGGAGTCCAACTACCATTTTGGGGTCACGTATGTGGGGACAAAGCAGCTGAGCCCCACAGAGGTGAGGTTCCTTTTGTGATTCATTCAATGTATCCTTTTTGAACATGTAGCCAAACACCAGTTAAGCAATCTTTGTCAGGAGGTGAGAGGTGCTGAGAGAGCTGTAGGTGTCAGGAGGTGAGGACTGTGTCTCTCTAAGGTGCATTGAAACACGAGTAATTGTTTCACTCAGCAAACATCCCTTGAGCCCCTGCTTTGTGACTGGCCTTGTGCAGGTTGATGCTAGGGGTGGGATCATAATAGCCCTGTCACCAAACAGCAATAACCTGGAGTGGACAGGGTTGGTCTGTAAATTATGCAGTACTTTGAATGTCAGACTAGGCAACTGGACTTTCTCTAGGGGGCACTGGAGAGCCATGGAAAGATGGGAACTAGGGAAAGACATGGTCCTTGGATTTATGCTTTAGGAATATCCCTCAGGCTGCCTTCTAGAAGCTAGTCATTAGGGACAGGGGCAAAGTCTCAGAGGCCTGGATGGGAGGGAGGGGTATTGAGTTAGGTCTTTACTCATAGTAACTGTTTCCTTTTCCTAGATTCCTTTATCCAGAAATTCTTCATTGTTCCCCCATCCTGTGCCTAGCCTGTGGTGGGGACACAGCAGTAACTGAAACAGTCGTGAAACTCATAGTCCAGTGGAGTAGGGGACAGACTTATTCCCAGACAATGACAATCCAACATGGACAGGGCTGAAATGGGGGAACATAAGACCATGGGAGCCCAGAGAGGGAACCTAACTTAGCCTAGATGGTCAGAGAGGGCTTCACAGAGGAGGGGACCCCCATCTCACGCTTTTTGGCCCAAGGCACCTTATCTAGGCCCACTACACATACTTCTACAGTGGATGGGCTCTGACCTCTAATCTTGCCCTCTGTCCCATAGGCATTCCCTGTGCTGGTGGGGGACATGGACAACAGTGGCAGCCTCAATGCTCAGGTCATTCACCAGCTGGGCCCCGGCCTTAGGTCCAAGATGGCCATCCAGGTGAGTGGGGAATGGAGGCTGGTGCTCCCCCAGCAACAGGAGCACTGGCCTACCCTCACACCAGCCTTCTCCCCTACAGACGCAGCAGTCAAAGTTTGTGAACTGGCAGGTGGATGGGGAGTACCGGGGCACTGACTTCACAGCAGCCATCACCCTGGGGAACCCAGATGTGTTGGTGGGTTCAGGTAAGACTTGAAGGTGGTCATTTCTGGCTTTCCCAGTGAGGCCATCCTTTTCTACCTCTTGAGAAGTGGTCAGGGACAGGAGTTATTTTGAACATACAGGTTCAAACCTCAGCTCTGCCACTGTCTTGTGATTTTAGGCAGGTTTCATCACCTTTGTGGGCCTCAGTTTCCTCCTCTGTAAAATTGGACTACATCACAGGGTTGTTGAGTAGATTACGTAGGTCCCTATGTGTAAAAAGTTTAAAATGACATCAGATGTGATAGGTACCAAGTAAATGTTGAGCAGCTCTTGGTATTATTATGGGGCACTGGGTTGTTGGGGGTAGAAGCAGCCTGAGATAGGGTACAGACACTCCTGTTTGTGTTGGGTAGCAGGCAGCAACTATGAACTCTGTTCGTACTTCTACTCTCTCTTTTAGTTTTTTCTCTCTTTTTTTTTTCCTTGTCTCCCAGTGTCTGTGATTTCCTTAAATGTTCATTTAATGAATGTTTATTAAGCATATACTTTATTCTAGACACTAACAATAAGGTGGGGAATGAAGGAGAATTAAGTCTGCCCTCTGAGAACTTGTACTATTCCAGTGGAGGCAGACACAAGTAAAGTAGCACATAAAGATGTTAGGGCCAGGAATAGTGGCTCAGGCCCATAATCCCAGAGTTTTGTTTTGTTTTGTTTTTTCCTTTGAGACAGAGTCTCACTTTGTCTCCCTTGGTAGAGAGCCAGGCATCACAGCTCACAACAACCTCAAACTCATGGGCTTAAGTGATTCTCTTGCCTCAGCCTCCCAAGTAGCTGGGACTACAGGCACCCAACACAACACACAGCTAGGTTTTTTTTTTATTTTTTTAGAGATGAGGTCTTACTCTGGCTCAGGCTAGACTCAAACCCCTGTGCTCAGGCAATCTACCTGCCTCAGCCTCCCAGAGTGCTACAATTGTACTACAGGCATGAACCACTGCCCCCAGCCAATCCCAGAGTTTTGAGAGGCCGAGGCAGGAGGGTAACTTGAGGCCAGGAATTCAAGACCAGCCTGGGCAATGTAGCAAGACCCTGTCTCTTAAAAATAATACTTTTTTAATTAGTTGGGCATGGTGGCACACACACATATGCCCATCTGCTTTGGAGGCTGAGGTGGGAGAATTGTCTGAGCCTAGGAGTTCAACACTGTAGTGAGCTATGATGATGCCACCCCACTTCAGCCTGAGTGACAGCAAGACCCTGTTTCAAAAAAATAAAGTCAGGGTTGAACCTGTGACTCAAAGGAGTAGGGCGCTGGCCCTATATACCAGAGGTGGCGGGTTCAAACCTAGCCCCAGCCAAAAACTGCAAAAAAAAAAAAAAAAAAAAAAAAAAGGTCAGATGAGAGGGGCTGTAAGGAAAGGTTAGGGCCTGAGAAGGGTAGGTCTCATTCCATAGGTGACCCATGAACAAAGACTAAAAGATGTGAGGGCATAATGAGGTAAGCAGCTAGGTGGATAAAGAGCTTTTCAGTCTGAGGGGAGTGGCAGAGGGTCCGAGGAAGAACCCTTTAAAGAACCATTGAGGAGGCTCAGTGTCTGTAGCTCAGTGGCTAGGGCACCAGCCACATACACCAGAGCTGGCAGGTTCAAATCCAGCCCGGGCCTACCAAACAACAATGACAACTACAACCAAAAAATAGCCAGGCATTGTGGCGGGCGCCTGTAGTCCCAGCTACTTGGGAGGCTGAGGCAAGAGAATCGCTTAAGCCCAAGAGTTTGAGGTTGCTGTGAGCTGTGATGCCATGACACTCTACCCAGGGTGACATAGTAAGACTCTGTCCCCCCTCCTCAAAAAAAGGACCATTGAGGAGAATAGTGAGGAGGATAGATTTTAAAGGACCAAATCACATAAGTCTTTGTAGATTGGGGGGTTTTTTTGTTTTTTTTAAGAGACAGTCTCACTTTGTCGCCCTTGGTAGAGTGCTGTGACATCTCAGCTCACAGCAACCTCCTAACTCCTAGACTTAGGTGATTCTCTTGCCTCAGCCTCCTGAGTAGCTGAGACCACAGGAACCCACCACAACGCCTGGCTATTTTTTGTTGCATTTTGGCTGGGGCCAGGTTTGAATCTGCCACCCTCAGTATATGGGGCTGGTGCCCTACTCACTAAGCCACAGGCACCACCTGATTTATTTTATTTATTTATTTATTTATTTTTGAGACAGAGTTTCAAGCTGTGGCCCTGGGTAGAGTGCCATGGCATCACAGCTCACAGCAACCTCAAACTCTTGGCCTTAAGCGATTCTTTTGCCTGAGCCTCCCAAGTAGCTGGGACTACAGGTGCCCACCACAAAGTCCAGCTATTTTATTGTTGTTGTTGTAATTGTCATTGTTGTTTCAGCAGGCCCAGGCTGGGTTTGAACCCGCCAGCCATGGTATATGTGGCCGACGCCCTACCCACTGAGCTATGGGCGCCACCTCTTTGTAGAATTTTGGTCCTACTCTACATGAGTGTGGGATAACCAGAGAGTTTTGTTTTGTTTTGTTTTTGTAAAAAACAGTTTTGCTTTATTGCCCTCAGTAGAATGCTGTGGCGTCACACAGCTCTCACAGCAACCTCCAACCTCCAACTCCTGGGCTTAGGCGATTCTCTTGCCTCAGCCTCCCAAGTAGCTGGGACTGCAGGTGCCCGCCACAACGCCCAGCTATTTTTTTGTTGCAGTTTGGCCAGGGCTGAGTTTGAACCCACCACCCTCTTGGTATATGGGGCTGGCGCCCTACTCACTGAGTCACAGGCACTGCCCTGACGAGAGAGTTTTAAACAGACAAGGGACAATGTCTGACTTAACTTCTTACAGGACCCCTCGTGCTGATATGTGGAGAATAGATGCCAAAGAGTTCCACTGTGAGGGTAGCAGAGGTGTAAGAAGTGTATGCGTTATGGTTGCAGTTGAAAGATGGAGCCTATGGGATTTGCTCAGAGATTGGAGGTGGGGAGTGAGGCACACTGGGTGAGACGACCCCAACAACTGGAAGGACGGAGTCGCTGATTGCTGGGTGTGTGTCTTTGAACAGCCATTCATTCTGTCATGGAGAGTGAGCCTCTTGGGCAGTGAGCCTTGAGTGAATGAGTTTGTGCAGGCAGGGTGTCAGGGCCTGGAGTGCACAGCGAGTCAGTTCTTCTGCCCAGAGGAGGCCAGGGGGACTTCTCAGAGGAGATAATACCTTTGAGCTCCCAAAGGAAAAGAAAGGGATACCCTAGCTGGGAGGCTGGTGCAAGAACATTCCAGGCACAGGAGCAAGCTGGGACAGGAGTAAAGATAAGAAAGCCATGTCATAAAATCCAGAAGATGGGGGCACTTCCTGTGGCTCAAGAAGTAGGGCACCGGCCCCATATAACGGAGGTAGCAGGTTCAAACCCGACCCTGGCCAAAAACTGCAAAAAAAAAAAAAAAAAAATCCAGGAGATGGGGATGCTGTGGAGAACAGGTGGAAGAAGAGAAGCCTCCTAGGTTAGGCTGATCCATAGAGGCCTGTGGAGAAGGTGGGGTCTCAGGCCACCAAAAAACATTTCCTGTCCCCTGCTCACCTGAGGGCATCACCCTGTCTTCACATCTATGTCAGCTGAGCCACGTGAATTTTTCTGACTGCCGAGTTCTTTCTACCCTAGGACAATTTCATATGCTGTCCCTGTTGCTTGGAAAATTCTTATTTCTGGTGTATGTGTGTGTGTATGTGTCATAGTTCACAGCAACCTCAAACTCTTGGACTGAAATGATCCTCTTGCCTTAGCCTTACAAGTAGCTGGGACTATAGGCACCCACTGAGATGCCTGGCTATTTGTTTGTTTTTAGAGACAAGGTCTCACTCTTGTTCAGGCTAGTCTGGAACTCCTGAGCTCAAAACAATCCACCCTCCTCTGCCTCCTAGAGTACTAAGATTACAGGCATGCCCCACCTTCCCTGTGGTCTTGACATAACTGAATAAGTTGTGGCATACATGTCTACCTCTTGGAAAGGCCTGCAGTGCCTAAAGTGGTAGCCATATTTGCACTTTGCCCAGCCCCTGGTCTTTGTTACATTTTCCTATGGCATTTGCTTTTTATCCACACCCGAGAATGACAACTGTTAGTGGACAAGGACTTGCCAGTCTCCTCTTCAGTATGCCCCTAGTGCCTGGAACTGTTCTAGGACAGGAAGGAGTAAGCAGTAGTAACTGCAGGTCCTGCTCTTTCACTCTTGCTCTCTATGGGACCCTGAGCGGTTTTTTTAAGACAAAGTCTCACTCTGTTGTCTACTGTAGTAATAGCTCACAGCAACCTTAAACTCTTGGGCTCAAGCAATCCTCTTACCTCAGTCTCCCGAGTGGCTGGGACCACAGGTTCCTGCTGCTGCTGCCACCACTACCACGCCCTGCTAGTTTTTCTATTTTTAGTAGAGATGGTGGTCTTGGTCTTGCTCAAGCAGTCCATCCTCAGTCCTTCAGAGTGCTAGGATTACAGGTGTGAGCCACCACGCCCAGCAGGCATGTCACATGTGTCCTCTCCCTCCCTCAGTCAAGCTGGGCACAGGGGAAGTACCTCACCAAGGGCACTCAGTGAGTTGGACTCCATAGTTTCTGTTCTTCTTCATGGCATTGGCCACACCATTCCCTGTGCCACCTCACCAGCCTGGTCATTTTGTGCTTCCCAACACTAACCTCCTGAAACCCAAAACCCCAGGTGTGATTCCTTGGGCTTAGTTCTTACAGCTGTCTCTTCCTTCCCTTTGACACCAATAAAAATGGGGTCTGCTATGCCAGGTCAGTGCTGAGCACGCAAGTCACTTGTCACCAACAGGCTTGGGTTGAGACCCCAGGCGGCTCCTCTGGTCATCTTGGCAAGTGGGTCCACCCACTCTGAGCCTCAGTTTCCTCATCTGTCTAGCAGGCACAGTAGTAACAATCACCTCCTAGTGAAGGACTGAGTGAGGACCCATCTTCAGCCCTGAGTGCAGGGCCACAGGCATAGTTAGGGCTCGCTCTGTCCTAGGATCTCTATGACACCCTGCAACCAGCAGCGGATATCAGTGTACTTGTGACCTTCATGTCACAGATGAGGAAAGTAAGGCCCAGGGCTGAGATCAGTTGCCCAGTGTCACATAGATGGGAGGCACAGGAGCTGGGATTTGAATCAAGAGCTACCATTGAGACTCCATGAACTTAACCACACACTTCCCTCTCCATGGCTTTGGTTGCTTCTCTGAAGCCTCTGCTTCATTCTGAGCCCCATGGGTGCACCCAGCTCTAAACAGGGCAGAGACATAGCTATGACCAAGACAGCAGCCCATTCCAGCCCTCGGGGGGCGGGGCTCTTAGCTGTAGGGGAGATATTAGCCTTCTGTCCTCCCACAATGAATTCATTATTATGAGGAAAAACTCAGCTTGCTGTGTTAGCTTATAACCTGAGGTGACAGCTTCTCTCAAAGGGTACTTCCTAGGGCGGCGCCTGTAGGTCAGTGGGTACGGCACTGGCAATATACACCGAGGCTGGTGGTTCGAACCTGGGCCACCTGAAACAACAATGACAACTGCAACAACAACAAAAAATAGCCAGGCGTTGTGGCAGGCGCCTATAGTCCCAGCTACTTGGGAGGCATAGGCAAGAGAATCACTTAAGCCCAAGGTTGGAGTTTGAGCTGTGACACTCTACCCAGGGCGACAGCTTGAGACTGTCTAGGAAAAAAAAAAAAAAAGGTGCTTCTTAAAACAAGGGAGATTAACTAGTCAGGGGAGTTAAGGAGAAGAAGGAAGCACTCCAAGAAGAAGGCACTGCTGGGGTAAAGGCAGGTAAATCCTGTGTAGCCAGAGTCAGGCACCACCTTACCTTCTGGGGCTGCCCCTACCTGTAGGTCTGCCCTGGTTCTGCTGGTCATTTCTGCCCCAGGTAACTTCCCTAATATGATCCTGGTCCAGCAAGGAAGAGACCAGGTACGGCAGCACAGACCATCTATCTGCCTCCTCTGCAGTGACAGTGTGGGCAGCTGGGCCCTGGCCTTCTCTTTTCTCTCATAGACCCCCAACTCACTTCCACTCCTTTTGAGGTTTTGAAACTCAAGTTGCTTCCTGTCCTCATAGAACAGATTTTAACCAATCACCTTATAAGGTGCTAGGCACCATTTTTAGTATACATATAACACTCAAAGTTGGCCAGGTAAAGTGGCTCATACCTTAATCCTAGCACTCTGGGAGGCTGAGGCAGGAGGATTGCTTGAGCTCAGGGGTTCAAGACCAGCCTGAGTAAGAGTAAGACCCCCATCTCTACTAAAAATAGAAAAAATTAGCTAGACTTCATGAGAGGCAACTATAGTTAGTGCCAGCTACTTGGGAGGCTAAGGCAGGAGGATTGCTTGAGCCCAGGAGTTTGAAGTTGCTGTGAGCTATATCTATGATGGCACCACTGTAGTCTAGCCCAGGTGACAGAGTGAGAACCTGTCTCAACAACAAAAACAACAAAAAAGGCAGTGCACAGTGCCTCCCAGCTGTAATCCTAGCACTCTGGGAGTTCAAGGCATGTGGCTCACTTGAGCTCACAAGCCTGAGACCAACCTGAGCAAGAATGAGACCCTATCTGTAGAAAAAAATGTTCTATTAGAAAAATTAGCTGGGCTTTGTGGCAAGTGCTTATAATCCAAGTATATGGGAGGCTGAGGCAGGAGAATCAACTGAACCCAGGAGTTTGAGGTTGCTGTGAGGTATGACACCATGGTGCTCTAGCCTGGGATAACAGAGGGAGACTCTGTTTCCAGAAAAAAAAAAAAGACTTAAAGGGTGGTGCCTGTGGCTCAGTGAGTAGGGTGCTGGCCCCGTATACCAAGAGTGGTGGGTTCAAACCTGGCCCCGGCCAAGCTGCAACAAAAAATAGCCAAGTGTTGTGGCCGGTGCCTGTGGTCCCAGCTACTTGTGAGGCTGAGGCAAGAGAATCACCTAAGCCCAAGAGTTGGAGGTTGCTGTGAGCTGTGATGCTACGGCATTCTACCGAGGGCGACAAAGTGAGACTCTCGTCTCTTAAAAAAAAAAAAAAAGAAAGAAAAGACTTAAAGTAGCTGGGCACAGTGGCTCACGCCTGTAATTCTAGCCCTCTGGGAGGCTGAGGCCAGTGGATTGCCTGAGCCAGAGCAAGACCTCATCTCTAAAAGTAGTTGGGCTTTATGGCGGGCGCCTGTAGTCCCAGCTACTCTGGAGGTTGAAGCAAGAGAATCTCTTGAGCCCAGGAGTTGGAGGTTGCTTTGAGCTGTGATGCAATGTCACTCAACCCAGAGCAACAGATTGAGGCACGGTCACAAAAAAAAAAAAAAAAAAAAAAAGAGGAAGAAAGAAATACTTAAGTGCAGATATTTGGCTGGCCAACAAAGCAGAGGGAAGGGCTCAGTCAGTGGCAGAGGGACTATGGACACAGGTGGGAGGGGAGAAAGAAAAAGAGAGCTCTCCACATATTACTGCAGTGGGGGCGGGGGAATATAGGAGAAAATGGCAGCTCTGTTGTAGGAAGTGGAAGTGGCTCTGTTCAAAACTGCTGTGAGGAGGCAGGATCTTCTCAGGCCACTGGGGAGCCAGGGCAGATTCTAGGCAGGGGGAGGACAGGGTCAGATTTGTACTTTCACAAGATCCTTCTGTCTGCAGTATGTGAGGGTGCTTGGAGAGGGTAAGTTTAGGGCAAGAGACCAGTTAGGAGGCTGTGGGTAGAGAAATGGGGGGTGGAGTCAGCCCCAGGTGACAGGAAGGATGGTTAGATGTTCTGAAGCTCCCAGTCCCAGTAGTTCCTAGTGCTAAGCAGGCAGGCTGAGACACAGCTAGTTTTTCCTCTCTGGGCCTCCGTTCTCCCCTCTGTTGAATGAGTGAATGATCCTGACCAGAGAGGTAATTAACTTGACAGCCAGTTCTCATGTGAGGAGTCAGGTTAATTTGTATCAGCTACTCAGGGAAAAGATAAACAGTGGCTCATGAGCCCATAGGTATAGTCTCGGGCCCACCTCTCATCTCAACTCGCCCAGAAGATATTGCCAGGGCCCTGGCCATGAGCTCTTAGTCCATCTTGGGCTCTGCCACCCAGCCCCTCTGGCAGCTCCGCCTGACTGTGCCTACAGGTGTGAGTTCCCTACTCCTGCTGCCCCAGAGAGCAGACTTCCAGCTAGCAGGCCAGCCTGCTCCCTTGGTGAGCCCGAGTTCATGCCTCTGGTTTCCTTTGTTTGGGACACATGCTCTGTCCTGTCCCAGCTTCTTTTTGTACCCTTATTTCCCTCTCCCCTTTCCACATGTTATCTTGTTTTCTGGGTTTAAACCTGGGGTCTTGTTTCTGCTCAGTCTTGGCCGGTTTCTTAATGGGGGAATCTCTTCCTTCTCTGCTTCTGATTCTGATTCCCCATCTCTGCAGATATGTTTCCTTCCCATTTCTCCGTTACTCCCTCTCTTTCTCTACTCTCTTCCTCCCCAGTTCTTCTCTCCTCTCCCCCCAATAAAGTCACATTTGAGACATGTACTGTGCTAGGCTCCAAAGACATAGAAGCAAATCAGTCTCCATTTGGGCTTGAGGAATGCAGCCCAAGGGAGGGTTCGTTTGTTCAGGAAACAATTGCAGAGGCCTCAGAGCCTGCCTCCTGCAGAGAGACAGAGGAACCCAAATGTGGGCCTCAGCATAACAAGTCCATGTGTTATTTGAAGGCTCATTTAGTCTTCATAGCCCCAAAGGGCAATCATGTTAACAGAGAAGTGGAAGAGTGGCCTTGTAGCTCAAAGGAGTAAGGCGCTGGCCCTACATGCCAGAGGTGGTGGGTTCAAACCCAGCCCCGGCCAAAAAAAAAAGAGAAGTGAAGCTAAAGCCCCTCAGTCACTAGCTGGCAAGTGGTAGGGTTTATGTTCTTACAGATTCCACTTTCCTGCCTCTCACAGTGGCAGAGTGGATGAGAGCCTGGGCTTGGGAGGGGTAGAGGCCTGGATTCTGCTCCTGACACCTTGTGTGACTGTGGGTGAGTGCCTTACCTCCCTTAGCCTCTGTGACCTTCCCTTAGTGGTAGCAAATGAATGCCAGCTGCACGGGCTTATGTAGATTAGATAAGGTCCCACAGGTAATGTAGTCACCACAGGGCCTGTGAAGCTGACCTCAGAGTGTGTGGACTGCTAGGTGGCAGGTTAGGAGCAGGGAGAATGTATGGCAGGCCAGAGGACAGGCCCTGAGCCTCCAGCAGGGGCAAGCCTAGCAGGCTTTCCGGAGTAGGAGTCTGGCCTGGCCCCCAGTCTGGCTGGAAACTGACTGACTGTCATCTTGCCTGTAGGAATCCTCGTAGCCCACTACCTCCAGAGTATCACACCATGTCTGGCCCTAGGCGGAGAGCTAGTCTACCACCGGCGGCCCGGAGAGGAGGGCACTGTCATGTCCCTAGCTGGGAAATACACATGTGAGCCTGGGACCAGGACTTCTGGGTGTGAGGGAGGGGCTGGAGTTGGACCCTTGGTTCGGAGGGAGAAGGAGCTGGGGGCAGAACCCCCAGGTCTGAGGGAGGAGGCCTGGGTTCCCAGATGCCCAGATCCCCCTGATAACCTCCCACCCCCACCCTGTTTTCATTACAGTGAACAACTGGTTGGCGACAGTAACATTGGGCCAGGCAGGCATGCATGCAACATACTACCACAAGGCCAGTGACCAGGTGAGCTGCTCCAGGGACCGGCTGCAAGGGTGTTTTCCAGGCTCGTGTTGCCGGGGGCGGGTGTGCCTGGAATTCCTTATTGGGCAACTAACTCTTGTGTGTTGTCCTGGCCCCCCTAGCTACAGGTAGGCGTGGAGTTTGAGGCCAGCACAAGGATGCAGGACACCAGTGTCTCCTTCGGGTACCAGCTGGACCTGCCCAAAGCCAATCTCCTCTTCAAAGGTAAAGGCCTCAGTTTCCCTACATGGAAAAACAAGTGAGAGGTGACTCAGCTCTGAGTAGGTGTGTAGGCCAAAGGGGATGATAGAGGACAGTGTGCTAGGACTCTGAGGGCCTCCAAATTACGGGGGAATGCTTGGGAAGTAGGCACCTGGGCCCTACCCCAGAGCCCGGGCCAAGTGCAGAGCAAACCCTTGTTTGCATTTGGCCCTTTTTCCCCCCTAGAAGTGGAAGGCAGCTTGGACAACATCTAGTCTATCCTGTCCATCTCATTTCAGTGGAAGCAGACTGTGGGAAGATATAAGGCCACAGCCAAATCCAGAACCTCATCTGAGGCTGACTGGCTCTCATCCCAGTGTCTAGTGTTAAGTCTCTCTTCCTGGGCTGGGCACAGTGGCTCAGGGCTGTAATCCCAGCACTCTGGGAGGCCGAGGTGAGTGGACTGCTTTGAGCTCAGGAGTTCCAGACCAGCCTGAGCAAGAGTGAGACCCCATCTCTACTAAAAACAGCAGACAGTGAACACCTGCTGTGTGTGCAGCCCCATGCTGAGCAGTGCTGGAGACACACACAGCAGACCAGCCCTTGTCTTCATGGGGCTTGCAGTGGGGCAACAGACCCAGTGGCAAAGAATGATGACCCGGCTTGGCTCCTGTAGCTCAAGCAGCTGGGGCGCCCGCCAGATACACCAGAGCTGGCAGGATCATACTCAACCTGGACCTGCCAAACAACAATGAAAACTATAACCAAAAAATAGCTGGGCATTGTGGCAGGTGCCTGAGGTCCCAGCTACTTGAGAGGCTGAGACAAGAGAATCACTTAAGCCCAGGAGTTGCAGGTTGCTGTGAGCTGTGATGCCATGGCACTCTACCCAGGGTGACAGCTTGAGGCTCTGTCTCAAAAAATAAAAAAAATGACGACCCAGAGCGGGCATTTCTGGCCTGGGAGAGCCCAGGGTCATGGAGGACTTCTTAGAGAGGAGGGGTCACTGAGTAGGGGAGCCATTTGCTCCAGGGTCAAGTACTTAGGAGTTGAGAAGATGCTTCTGGGACAGGGTGGGAAGTTGGCACAGTCCTCTCATCCCTTCTGTCTACCCACAGGCTCTGTGGACAGCAACTGGATCGTGGGTGCCACGCTGGAGAAGAAGCTCCCGCCCCTGCCCCTGACACTGGCACTTGGGGCTTTCCTAAATCATCGCAAAAACAAGTTCCAGTGTGGCTTTGGCCTTACCATTGGCTGAGCCCCTCCTGGCCCCCGCCTTCCACACCCTTCCTTCTTCAGATCCCACCTCCACCTCACCCTGCCACGGAGGGGAGACCTGAGTCCCCCTTCCCCTCCCTTCCCTCCCTTCTTGGGGGTCAGGGAAGGACAGTGGAAAAGAGGGAACCCACCACCCAGCAGCTGAGGAGGGAATTCTGGAACCAAGGATTCCGAGCAGCAGGGGCAATGTGCCCTGTGGGCTTGAGGTCCCAGAAGGGATTCTGGAATGGAGGGGCACACAGGATTCTGAGCACCAGGGGCAGAGGGGCCAGATGACCTCAGGGAGGAGTGTCCTGGTGTCCCCCATCCTCCAAAGGGCCCTGGGCCCGCCCTGAGGGGGCAGCAAGAGGAGCTTCCCCATCCCTGGTCAGTCCACCCCTGTCCACTTTCCCATCTACCCCTCTATATAAATCATGTTTATAAGTTATGGAAGAACCGGGACATTTTACAGAAAAAACAAAAAACAACAAAAAATATATACACACAAAAAAAGGAAATCAAGATGTTAGGCCTTGGTTTTCCCAAGTGTATATGGCCCTTTTTAAGCATGACCTTCCCACAGTCGCCAGGAGGGGGTGTTGAAGGGCCGGAACGTGGAAGGGCTCTGGACACTGCACTGAACCTCTGCTTAGAGAACAGTCTGGCCCAGAATCACAGTCTCCCTGCTGGGGGACATCGGAGCCCTTGCCTCACCAGGAGGGCAGGATCTCAAGGTCACTCACCCCAGCTTGGCCTGGCCAGTGTGGCTGTAAAGGACTTTGTCCCTGCAAACTAAAGCAACAGGATGGCAAAACCTCTTGAGTACTGAGATGGGGGCAGGGTGCTGGGACTCCAGGGTTGTCTCAGACTCCAAAAGGAGTGGAGGATGTAGGGTGTTGGGATAGCATGAAGGATTTGGGTTACTGGAAAAGCTTCGGAACTGCTGAGAACTTCTACCCTAAGGAGAAGCTGCTGGAGTCCAGTGGGTTGGATAAGGGGTGGGGGCTGGCTCACCTGGACCTAAGGTATCAGGATTCTGCAGAGCCTGTGCTGGTCAAACTTGACACCCACCCCCACTCCTGATCCCTCTCCAGACAGGAAGTGAAACGCTTGTCTGCCCCCAGGTTCTGGGGGGAAGATAGTGGGTAGTGCTGACTCCAAATTACCCAGCGAGGCCATCTTGCCCACTCTGAAGCCAAAGCAAACATGCATGGCCCAGTCCTGTCACTGGGGCTACCTGGAACCAGGTGTTCATCTCATCCCAATTGCCACCTCCCAAAACCAGGAAAGAATCAACTCCTCCTACCATTTGTCTCAATGCTGAAGCTCAGGGTTTTTATTTTTACTTTTTTTGAGACATTTTGTCCTAGGTAGGGAGGTGGATGGCCCTGAGGTCATTGCTCACAGCAACCTCAAACAAGAGATTCTCTTTCCTCAGCCTCCCAAGTAGCTGGGACTACAGGTGCCTGACACAACGCCCGGCTGTTTAGAGATGAGGTTTCGCTGTGGCTCAGGCTGGTCTCGAGCCTGTGAGCTCAGGCAGTCCACCCCCCCTTGGTCTCTGAGAGTGCTAGGATTACAGGTGTGAGACACCACGCCAGGCCTACATTTCTAATATCTAAAACAGCTGGGATTTATGTGACAGGGCTGCCAGGAAGGTGGCAGTCAGTAGTTATCCATAATGTGTAGGACCTACTGTTTGCCAGGGGCTACCCTCCATACTTGATACATGAGTTAGCTTACTGTGTCACAAATCTGGCATAAGTGCAGCTGCTCCCCCAGTTTTATGGGCAAAGATGCTCAGAGAGGCTTGGCCTGAGGTCACACAGCTGTCAACTGGCAGAGCCAGGATTAAGCCCCTGGCAGAGTGGCTGCAGAGACCCATCCAGGCAGCAATGCTACTTCAGGCCCTGTGGAAAGCACATGTGACTGCTGGAATCTGCAGTGCCTGTGTCAGCCAGGGGGAGGTGCTAGCTCTCAAGTGAAGATAGGGGTTCACTTTTGTGTCCCAAGGTCATGGCCAAGCAAGGTACTAGGACGGAAGCCCAGGTTTCACTCTCAAAGACCAGGCTTTTAGCAGAAGCATCACACTTTTGCACTCTTACCATCCTATTTCTGCCTATTCTCTGGGACCTAGGAATCCAAACCTCTAGCTCCCTCCCCACTTAGACCTCAGCCCCTCCCCAGGTTTTATTCATCTATCTACAGGGAAGGGGTACTCTGGGAGCAGTCTGCTCATTGCTCCTCCTTGCTCAGCCCATAGAATGGAAGCACACATCTGGATTACTGGGTGATGTTTCCATCTCCCTTCCCGCGGGCTGGGGATGGAGGGGTGACAAGGCCTTCAAGCTCCACCTCCTTCCTCCGCCCCGCTGTGTGTGTGGGGGGGGGGAGGAGAACAGCCCACCGCGTGACTGGGGGCTGGCCCAGCCCGTCCTACCCCTGGGGGAGGGGGCGGGGCAGGGGGAGCCCTATAATTGGATGAGCCTGGGCTCTCTTGAGTCTTCCTCAGCCCAGCGGAGGTGAAGGACTTGGTTCCCCAGAAACCGGTGAGAAGCACAGTTGGGGGCGCAGGGACCGACCAAGGGGTCTCTGGACAGATGGGGCTGGGACATCTGGGAATCCTGGCCTCCAAGAATAAAGAATTTCAGGATAGCTGTTTGGGAACAGACTGGGGCATAGGAGGTGACTGACATACCGTCGAATCAGGACAGACCCAGAAGTTGCGGGTGAGGCCAGGGGCAAGGGCCTGGACCTAGGAAGGGCTGGGCGGCAGGGGCGTCCGGGGTGGAAGGTAGAGGGGTTAGGGGAGCAGTTGGACTTGGAGAAAGAAGCTGGAGATGAGCCACAGCAAAACCCACGAGTTGCCATTTACTGAGTACCTACTGGGTGCCCCCGTTGTCTTAATATTTGCACAGCTGGGGGCTGGGGACTGGTGGAGAAGGGTAGCTAGACAGGAGCTGAAGGAGAACTTTTAGATGGGGATTAAATTAGCTCATAAATGGAAAACGGTGCTTAGATGAGAAGCTGGAGCTTAGAATGTGAAGGTAGAATGTGGGATGCGAAGCAGAAACTTGGAAAGCCCAGTGGAGACTCAGATGGAACCGGTGGAGGATTGGGAGGAGGGTGGAATTTGAACCCTGAGACAGGGCGATGGAATTTTGGCAATGGGGCCTGTCCTGGGGATGAGGAGACTGAAGAAGAGGTTGAGGGAGTTAAACACACAATGGAGGGGCGGATTGGTAAATGTTTGTGATTGGATTAGGCTGGCTCCTATATGGGAACTAGGCAAAGCTTTGAAGGCTGGGTCGGGGTGGGGCCGGGGTGTGGCGGGGGAGAGGTGGGGAGCGAGGCGGAGTAGTCCTCTCTGACTGTTGATTGACAGTTTCTCCCTCCCCAGACTGACCAATCGCAGTCACGAAGATGAAGGCTCTGTGGGCAGTCGTGATCCTCACGTTCCTGGCAGGTAGGGGCGGGGCTCACTCTTGTTCCCTTCTCCCCCTCGTAGCCTCATCTCAACCTCCTAGGCTCCTCACTCAGACCCTGGGTTCCTCTTTTGCTCATCTATTTCCCCCTGGAGAGGGAGGCCTATCTGATACTCACTGGTTCTATGTAACTGCCTCGGTTTTCCCCATCCTGAAAGTGGGTGTTACTACAGTTTCTAATGCGTTGTTGTCAGATAGGTAGTGAATACTAGACAAGTGTCAGCTGTGATCATTTTTATTATTCATCATCCCAGCATATCCCTGCATAGGGACGACGAAGACAATAAATGCTTGTCAAGCGATTAGACGCACTCCAACCCACTCCCTGCCCACCAATGGCTCCAAAGAAGTCCAAGAGCCGGCTTGCAGAGCACCTACTCTGTACCAGATACTGTGTGTGTGGAGTGGGCAAAAGGACCCTGACACACCATGAACTTGTTCTGCACAGGATGCCAGGCCGAGGTGGAGCCAGCACTGGAGCCGGAGGTGCAGGACCTGGTGGGATGGCAAACAGGCCAGCCCTGGGAGCAGGCAGTGGTTCGCTTCTGGGATTACCTGCGCTGGGTGCAGACGCTGTCTGACCAGGTGCAGGAAGAGCTGCTCAGCTCCCAAGTCACCCAGGAACTAACGTGAGTGTCCCCACCATGGCCCTTGACCCTCCTAGCGGCCAGTGCCTCTGGACCCCTGAACCTCCACTGGCCTGGGTTTCCTTCTGTCCCTGTCAATCATCTGGGTCTCTGCTGTTTCCTGCTTCTTTTCTATTTCTGACCCCTGCCTTTCCTCCTCAGATTCCCTCTCTTCCTATCCCCTTCTGCCTCAGTTGCTCACTCAACCCGTTCTCTCTCTTTGTCCTTCCTTCACTCATCCTGTTCTCTCTCCTTTTGTGTCTACCTCTGCTCTCTGCTTCTGTCTGTCTCTGTCTCCTTCTCTGGACCTCTGCCCCCTTCCTTCTCTCCCTCTTTGGGGTCTCTTAGGCTCAGTCCCCATCCTGCTGGCCCCTACCCCAGTGGCTCTCCCCCTGCCTCTCCCTGCATGCACACCCTCACACCCTGTCTCCATAGAGCACTGATGGAGGAGACCATGAAAGAGGTGAAGGCCTACAAGTCAGAGCTGGAAGAACAGCTGAGCCCAGTGGCAGAGGAGACCCGGGCCCGGCTGTCCAAGGAGCTGCAGGCAGCGCAGGCCCGGCTGGGCTCGGACATGGAGGACTTGCGCGGCCGGCTGGTGCAGTACCGCAGCGAGGTGCAGGCCATGCTGGGCCAGAGCACCGAGGAGCTGCGGGCTCGCCTCGCCTCCCACCTGCGCAAGCTGCGGAAGCGGCTGCTCCGCGATGCCGAGGACCTGCAGAAGCGCCTGGCGGTCTACCGGGCTGGGGCCCGTGAGGGCGCTGAGCGTGGTGTGAGCGCCATCCGCGAGCGCCTCGGGCCCCTCGTGGAACAGAGCCGTGTGCGTGCCGCCACTGCGGCCACCCTGGCCAGCCAGCCACTGCGGGAGCGTGCCCAGGCCTGGGGCGAGCGGCTGCGCGGGCGGCTGGAGGAGATTGGCAGCCGGGGCCGCGACCGGCTGGATGAAGTGCGCGAGCAGGTGGAGGAGGTGCGGGCCAAGGTAGAGGAGCAAACCACCCAGATGCGCCTGCAGGCCGAGGCCTTCCAGGCCCGTCTCAAGAGCTGGTTCGAGCCCCTGGTGGAAGACATGCAGCGCCAGTGGACGGAGCTGGTGGAGAAGGTGCAGGCCGCTGTCCAGGGCACCAGCGCCACCCCTGTGCTCAGCAAGAACCACTGAGTGCTCAGGCGTGCCACCTGGCGGGCCCCACTCCTGCCCCGTGCCCCCTGCCTCTGCTCAGCCAGCAGCAGGAGGCCCTGTTCCTGCTCTGGCAGTCCTGGTGGGCCCTAGCTTAATAAAGATATATCCAGCTTCACAGCAGTTGCTGGGTCTCCCTGTGTGATTCCTCACAGCCCAGCCTCAGTTTCTCTTTCTGTCTCCACACAGTTGTCAGCTCTGTTCCCTCTGCCTGTGTCTCTGTGTCTTTGTCTGCCTATTTCAACTCTCACCTTTCCTGGCCTCTGTTCCTTTTTTTTTTTTTTTTTTGAGAAGGAATTGCCCTGGGTAGAGTGCTGTGGCATCATAGCTCACAGCAGCCTTAAACTCCTGAACTCAAGCAATCCTTTTGTGTCAGCCTAGCTAGTAGCTGGGACTACAGGCACCCACTACAACACCTGGCTGTTTTTAGAGATGGGTTCTTGCTCTTGCTCAGGCTGGTCTCAAACTCATGAGCTCAAGCAATCCACTTGCCTCAGTCTCCCAGTGTGCTAAGGCTACAGGCAGGAGCCACTGTGCCCAGTCCTCCAGACTGTTTGTTGTTGTTGTTGTTGTTGTTTTTTAACAGATAGGGTCTCTTTCTGTCACCTAGGCTTGAGTGCAGTGGCCCAGTCCCAGCTCACTGCTGGAACTCCTGGACTCAAGCAATCCCCTTGTCTCTGCCTCTCAAAGTCTTGGGACTACAGGCATGAACTACCATTCCAACCCTTCTATCCTTTTCTCATGCTTTTGCTTTACTTCTCTGTCTCTGCTGCTGTCTACAGCTCACTTTCTTTTCTCTGAGATGTAGGTTCTGAAACAAATCCTCTGCCTCTGATGACCTTGAGCTAAAAAGCAAAACTGCCCAAGGCTTAATGTGCCTATCTTTTTTTTTTTAAGAGACAGAGTCTTACTTCGTCACCCTCAGTAGAGTGCTGTGTTGTTGCAGCTCATAGCAACCTCCAGCTCTTGAGCTTAGGCAATTCTCTTACCTCAGCCTCCCATAGCTGGGACTACAGGCACCCGCCACAATGCCCGGTTATTTTTGTTGTTGTTATTGCAGTTTGGCAGGGGCTGGGTTTGAATCCACCACCCTCCATATATGGGACTGGTACCCTACGCACTGAGCCACAGGCACCGCCCTTTTTTTTTTTTGCAGTTTTTGGCGGGGGCTGGGTTTTAACCCACCACCTCTGGCATATGGGGCCAGCACCCTACTCCTTTGAGCCACAGGCACCGCCCTTAGTGTGCCTATCTTAATACCACCTGCTTCCCAGAGTTGTTGCCACCCCAAAGGACCTGACCAGTGCCCCTATTAAGCCACTTTTCTTTTTCTCCCCCTGCCCTCCCTATTCAGCCTCCCTCTTCCCCTCAGGTCTTACCTAGCTCTTCTCTAGGAGGCTTCCTTCTCAGACTTCCTGTTTTCCTCCACTCTATCTCCTCTCTCCCTCCAGTTTCCCTTGCCTGGGCCTTGCTTCTGTCTTTAAACCCACTCCCTCTTTTATCTGAGTTTGTTTCTCCACCACTGTTTTCCTTAAGCCTTTTGCTTTTCTTGTCTGAGTTAGTTCTTTCTCCCTTCTGGACTCTGCTTCCCTGCCTCTGCCTCTACCCTCATTCTCAGTCCTTCTTTCCTCCAGCTGTGTTATTTACCTCTTGTCTTTCCCAGCAAACCTACTGGGTGCTGGATCCAGGTTGGGGAGAGAAGGGGGAGGCTCCCACCATGAGCGTCTGTGCCAGGCCTCTTCCTGAAGTGGGGGTTGGCACTCACACCAGGGAAGTTTGGGTGGAAGACTAGGAGCTGCTGGTGCTTTATTTCCCTCCCACCCCCTCAGTTCTCAGAGATGGGGAGCAGGATTCTTAACAGGGGACAGGCCAGGACTTGAGCTTGTCTCTCCCATGCCTGGCCTGCAACTTCTTCACATCGCTTTGCCCTCTTTGGCTCTTGCACGCTCTGATCTCCCACCTTGGGGAACTCCAGGATTCCCCTGGCCCTGCTCCAAGCAACCCTACAGAGGCAGGGTCAAGCACCCCTATAGAGGCTGAGTGAGGAGGGCAAGGGTCAGCGGGCTAGAGGCAGGGGCCTAGTCGCTGGGCCTGCTGCTGACTCACCACATGTTCAGGCACTGGAGTAGTGCCCTCTCAGACCCTCAGTGTCTCCAGATGTCAGTAAGGGAGGTATAGCTCCCACTTGAAGAGCTGAATGATAAAGAGCTGAATCTTACACACCAGGCTTGGTGGCTCACACCTATAATCCTAGCACTCTGGGAGGCTGACACAAAAGGATCCCTTGAAGTTAGGAGTTCAAGGGGTGGTGCCTGTGTCTCAACGGAGTAGGCACTGGCCCCATATGCTGGAGATGGCGGGTTCAAACCCAGCTCCGGCCAAAAAAAAAAAAAAAAAGAAGAAGTTAGGAGTTCAAGACTAGCCTAAGCAAGAGCCAAACCCTATCTCGACTAGAAATAGAAAAAATTAGCTGGGTATAGTGGCACATGCGTATAGTTTCAGATGCTCAGAAGGCTGAAGCAGGAGGATCACTTGAGCTCAGGAGTTTGAGGTTGCTGTGAGCTAGAAGGGGGCATGAAATTCTAGCCCAGGAGACAGAGTGAGTCTCTGTCTTTCTTTCTTTCTTTTTTTTTTTCAGAGACAGAGTCTCACTTTGTTGCCCTTGGTAGAATGCTATGGCATCACAGCTCACAGCAACCTCCAGCTCTTGGGCTTAGGAGATAATCTTGCCTCAGCCTCCCGGGTAACTGGAACTACAGCCCCCGGCCACAACGCCCGGCTATTTTTTGTTGTTGTTGTTGTTGTTGCAGTCTGACCGGGGCCAGGTTCAAACCCTTCACCCTAGGTATATGGGGCTGGCGCCCTACTCACTGAGCCACAGACACCTGCAATGAGTCTCTGTCTTAAATTAAAAAAAAAGAAAAGCTGCGTGGCACCTGTGGCTCAAGGAGTAGGGGGCCGGCCCCATATACCAGAGGTGGTGAGTTCAAACCTGGCCCCCGGCCAAAAACTGCAAAAAGAAAAGCTGACTCTTGATTCTCACATGTGAGTACTTCTCAGCAGATAAGCCCCAGTCAGAGCTAGAGGCAAAACAAAGCTGCCAGAGGGTGCCATGGGGCCAGGGTTGACTCCAGCAGGGATGCAGGGACACAGCCTGGAGTTTGGGAAGGGGGGGCCAAAGAGCACCCCCTTAGCTCCTCACTGAGTCTTTGTGTTCCCATCTCCGTTCTTGGTGTGCTCTTGGCCAAAGAATGACCAGACCCACCAAAGCAAGGCAAGTCTGAAACAAAGTTTATTGAGGAAGAGAAAGATAGGTTTACAGAGCAAGACACAAGGTTACAGAGCAAATACGTTCATCACAGGCCTGTACAAGCTCCCTTGCTATAGAAAAAAGGCCTTGGTTATGATCTGGGGTCCCCTTTTATTGTCTGGGTGGGGACTCCTCCTGGTTCAGACATTATCATGGAACCACTTCAATGGACAGTTAAGCACATGATCATTAGATCTAGCCACTTTCCAAGTCCTATTATTCCTGGGCTATCTGGCTAGCACGGTGTCCCTACTTCCCCAGGTGTAGCAGTTAGTTGCTCAGAAAAGTGGGACAACACTAAGACACGGAGACAGGCCCCAACCCTGCCCTTCCTTCCGGGTGGGGCCATCACTCAAGGCAGCACTGAGGTAAAGCACCCACTTAGTTTCTTACAAGAGTCTTGGAGGTCCCTTGCTAGCTATCCAACATTTGGAAGCTCTTAGGTATGTCTCACTTTCTCCATCTATCAACAAGATTCCCTATAGCTGAGGGGAGGATGAGATTGGAAAAGCAGTGTTGTTTTCTATTTTGTGAGGCAGGGGAGCAGACATCTGGTGCATGTCTGGGGAGTGGTGAACTCAGCCGGGGAAGTAGGGGGCCTGGAATGGACAGGGACTGGAGGTTCTGAGTTGGCCAGAGGGATGTCGCAATCCTGCCAGGGTCGTGTCTGTGAGGTCCCTTTCACAACCATCTCCCTACCCCCAGGCTGCCACGTGGTTGAGGGGGCACAAGGCCGGCCAATCTAGAGTCTGAGCTGGGCCAGGGAAACCTCCCTCCCAGCTGCCAGGGATCACTAGCGGTCAAAGACAGCCAGTGGGGATGGGGAAAAGCATTATTGAACTCCAGCCCTGGGAGACGGATGTGGTCATGGAAGGAGACCAAGGGGCAGGCTTGGTGCCAGGAGGGGTCTAGGAGGGTGAATAAGAGTAAATGGACTGCATGAGGGGAGCCAGGGAAAGGGTGAAGGGAAAGCCTGGTTGGCACACGGCTGAGAGCTTTGCAGCTGAAGCTTTTGCAGTTGTGACCAGCTGAAGAGACCCCCCCACCCTCAAAAAAAGTGAGATTGAGGACTTTAAAGTTATAAAGCCCAGAGACATAAGGGAGGTCTGAGGCACTCCCAGATGCAAGGGATGGAGGTAGCAGGTCAGAGAAAGAGACTGTAGGTGGCCTGAGGGGTAGACTGGGGGACCCCAGTGACTTGAAGGAAGAGTTGGTGGAGCTAAGGAGATTTACTACTTCAAAGGGGTAAGCCAGGGCTGAGCACGGTGGCTCATGCCTGCAATCCTAGCACTCTGGGAGTCCAAGGCAGATAGATTGCCTTAGCTCAGGAGTTTGAGACCAGCTTAAACAAGAGGAAGACCCATCTCTACTAAAAATAGAAAACAGCACCGTGGCAGGCACCTATAGTCCCAGCTACTCAGGAGGTTGAGGCAAGAGGATCGCTTGACTCCAAGAGTTTGAAGCTGCTGTGAGCTATGACACCACAGAGGAAGGGGCTTGGGGACACAGTGAGATGGATGGGGGTGAGACCCAAACAGAAGAGAGACCCTGAGAGGAGATGGCCACAGGGATAGGGTGAAGGCTGTTCCAAAAAAGGCAAAAGGGGTCACGGCAGGCTGAGGACCCCCCTCCACAGTCAGGGAGATTTGGAGGTAAGGGTGACAAACAGCAAGAGACCTTGAGCCTAAGGGCTGTGCCTGGCCCCACCTGACCCCAACCCCCACCAGCCAGGGACATAAAAGGAAAGGGTGGGTGGACACCGGGAGGCAGGCAGCTGGGGAGAACTCAGGAGGAGGGAGATAGATGAACCTGCTCCGCCCCCTACCCAGCCTGATAAAGTCCAGGGAGGGCCAGGACTGCCCACCCCACCTGAGCTGTGCTGTGTGACAAGCGATAAGGATACAGGTTGGTGTCTGGGAGAGAGGAGACCCACACACATATACAAGAGCCCAACAAAGAAGGTGGAGGGTGGACTGGAGGGAGGAGGGGTGCCACTGATGGCTACCACCCATTTCTGCTTGCAGAGTGCCCCTCCGGCCCCATCATGAGGCTCATGCTGTCACTCCCTGTCCTGGTCCTGGTTCTGGCAATGGTTTTGGAAGGTAAAATTAGGATAGGAGAATTGGGGTATTTGAGAAGTGTGTAGCCGGTTTCAGGCTTAGAGGACCCTTGGGAACTCTGAGCCCCTTCTGTGTCCTAGATCCCCTTTCATGAAAAGATGGGTTCCAAAGTTTTCTAAGCAGTGGTTCTAGGGCAGTGGTTCTCAACCTTCCTAATGCCAGAACCCTTTAATACAACCCTCACGTTGTGGTGACCCCCAACCATAAAATTATTTTCGTTGCTACTTCACAACTGTAATTTTGCTACTGTTATGAATCGTAATGTAAATATCTGATATGCAGGATGGTCTTAGGTGACCCCTGTGAAAGGGTCGTTCAACCCCCAAAGAGGTCGCGTCCCACAGGTTGAGAACCGCTGGCCTAGGGGAACAACTGATGATATAGTATTGACTCCCACACCGCTGGGATTGGCTGTCCTGCTTCTATAGCCTTGAAAGGGGTACAATGCTGAGTAAGGCAATTACTAGCAGCACCAACCCCATCAAGTCACTACAGTATCTTCTCCCAATTCTGACAACATGACCTCCAAGTTTCACGTCCCTGGGTCATATCCTAAGGGATGCTAGTAACAAATTTTTGCACACACACACCCCCTACCCATCATCTGAGCAGGCCCAGCCCCAGCCCAGGGAACTGTGGACTTGGACTTCACCAGACATTTGAAGGATTTTGGAAACACCCTGGAGGACAAGGCCCGGGAAGTCATTGACCGCATCAAACAAAGTGATATTCCTGCAAAGGCCAGGTTAGACCACTTCCCAGGGCACAGGAGAGTGTGCATGGGGGAACCCTAGAGGAACGGTCCAAGATTAACAAATTGAAAAAACCACCTCACCGCCTGAGCTCAAGTAGGTAAGGCACAGCCACATACACCAGAGCTGGTGGGTTCGAATCCAGCCCAGGCCTGCCAAAACAACAATGACAACTATAACCAAAAAATAGCCAGGCATTGTGGTGGGCGCCTGTAGTCCCAGCTACTTGGGAGGCTGAGGCAAGAGAATCACTTAAGCCCAGGAGTTGGAAGTTGCTGTGAGCAGTGATGCCATTGCACTCTACCCAGGGTGACAGCTTGAGACTCAGTCTCAAAAAAAAAAAAAAAAAAGAAAAGAAAAGAAAAGAAAAGGAAAAAAGAAAAAAACAAGGCCAGAGAGGGTGACAATGTCTTTGTAATCACACAACTAGATCTCAAGGCATTCAGACTTTGGGGGCAGGTTCCTTGACTCTTATCCAGGTGACATTTTACATACGTGTGTGTGTGTGTGTGTGTGTGTGTGTGTGTGTGTATTATATATATATATACCGTATATATGTATTAGTTATTTATTTGTTTATTTTTGAGACAGAGTCTCAGGCTGTCACCCTGGGTAGAGAGCTGTGGCATCATAGCTCACAGCAACCTACAACTCCTGGGCTCAAGCAATTTTCCTGCCTCAGTTTCCCAAGTAGCTGGGACTACAGGCACCCGCCACAATACCTGGCTAGTTTTTGGT